>PVKS010009949.1:0-62028 GCA_004027875.1 Aplodontia rufa
GAAGTCTCCCCATATCTTGCCCTGGATATGGGAAGCTTCACATGCTGATAGAACGTTTAATCGATGGATCGGGGTCGGAAGCAATGCTGGGGACTTGCAAAGGGAGTCAGGAGAAGGGAGCGGAAGAAGATTGTCAAACCGAAGAGAACAAGTCCTGCAGGGTTTTGGTGGAAACTGCACCTTCTCAGGAAGTTATGACAGCATCTGATGGTCAAGATGTAAGATTTTTATTGTC
Organism: Aplodontia rufa; assembly: GCA_004027875.1. Taxonomy (NCBI): domain Eukaryota; kingdom Metazoa; phylum Chordata; class Mammalia; order Rodentia; family Aplodontiidae; genus Aplodontia; species Aplodontia rufa. The sequence goes on from PVKS010009949.1 coordinate 236, forward strand.
TAGAATGATGGAAACTCACAAAGAAGAACCAGAAGGCAAGGGGCTACCCTACAACGGTGGCCCCTAGGGATCCTCTTTCTGGGCAGCAAGGTGTCCTATGCGTCACCCACTGTATCTGCAGGTGTGAGGATGGCCTACCTATGGCTCCTTGGTGCAAACAAAGGTGCTTCATGAAACTGAGTTCCTGGTTAGGCCCAATTCCTATCCTCTAGGACACTCCTAGGAATCCATCTCTGTATTATTCTGGGTTCCATTAGCTGAAACCCACAGTATATATCAATAACCTTTTATGCATTAAAAAATTAATTCTTACTGTTCAAATGCTTAATGCTAGCATTAACAGTCACGTTCATTATTTAAGGTATGTCCTTCCCTACTCCCTCTGAAGTGATTTTTGCTCTGGTAGCTCTGTAAGATGCACCATCTTGCTGCATCTCCAAGGGGAAGTCAAACCAAAGATCAATTCGATAGAGCGGACCTGACCAGCCAACGCTTTGATGTGAAGTACTCTGAAATCCCAAGGAGACAAGGGCAGAACATTATGATATTTCAATTAGACCATGAATAAATATTTAACAGGGCCGAGCAAATGCATTTGTAACCTTGCAGAGAAAACACTTAGATGATTTCATCAACAAAGGAAGCCTTCCTACTAATTTTCATTGCCTACACTCTGACTCTGGGATAACTGGTCTAGGATTTTGACCAAGCAGAGGTGTTATTGTTTGGATGAAAAGTGACCCCTAAAAGTTCTGGTGAGACAATGTATGAAGACTCAGAGGTGAAATGATTGGGTTATGAGAGCCTTAACCCAGTGAATTAGTCCCCTGCTAGGGATTAACTGGCAGCTGAAGGCAGGTGGGGAGTGGCTGGAGGAAGTGGGTCATTGGGGGTGTGCCTTTGGGGTATGTATTTTGTATCTGGCATGAATTTCTCTCTCTGCTTTCTCTAGGCATGGCTTGACCTCTTCCCTTGGCCACACTCCTCCGCCATGATGTTCAGTCTCACCACCAGCCCCAAGGAATGGAGCCTGATGCCTGTGGACTAAGATCTACGAAGTGGGGCTTGAGCAGTGAGTGGCTCAGCAGTTACAGGGCTTGTCTGGCATGCACAAGGACCCAGGTTCAAACCCAAGCACCACAAACACAAATGAAAAAATAAATAAGTAAATAAATACAAAGTTGATTTCTCTCTCTCCCTCTCTCTCTCAAAAAAATAAAAAATCTCCTAAACCATGAGCCCCCCAAATAAACTTTTCCTCCTAAAATTGTTCTTCTCTGGTCTTTAGTCACAGCAATGAAAAAGCTTATTCAAACAAGAAAATTCCGAGGGTCAACTTTCTGACACAGGAAATAGTTGTTTCTCTACAAATAACATCACAAAATGCTGATTCATCCTACTAAGCAATGAATATGGATTTTCTAGTATAAAACAGCACCTCAGCAAAAGATACACTGCATACCAATTTTCAAGAAAGAGGAAAAAAATTAGATAAAAAAATAAAATTCTCTTGAGTTGCCACAATTATCTAATACTTTTTTATGCCTCGTATTATGGTTTGCATACTCCTCTCACAAATAAAATCCCTCCTCATGCACTAAATTGCTCAGAACAGCGATCCTTCCGTCCTGACAACATTCCCTGCATTTGCAAACGCATCCTGAGTTTGCATTCATGAATCAAAATATGGCTGGTGGCAACTTTGGGACACCGCTTATTAGAAACACTTGTTGCTTCTGTGGTTATTATATAAGGAAATTGGGTTTCTAGCCAACATTTCTCCCTAATCGACGCCTACAGAAAAGTTCAATTGTAAACACTTGCCTGACAATTTCTCATGTATAATTTTGCAGTAAATTCTATTCGTGGGTAATGGAATGATTTCTTTCAGAGAAAATTTGCTTGTTACACACACCCTTTGCATATTCCTTCTACAGAAGAGGGTGGAGAGATGTGAATGAATCACCTTAAATGTGCTATGCAACGCATATGTGTATGTTTTAAAAAATGATGTTGACATTACTTTAGCTGTTTCATAAAAGCCTATCAAAGAAACCAGTATTTGAGTTTCACGAAGAAAAATTACTGGGTGAATAGTGTTATCTAATTCAATTCCACAAACATGGTAGCGATTCTGGTGAACATAAATTAAATGCAAAGCAAAACCAGTTGAACAGATACCAAACTCAGAAGTTTAAATTTACTGTAGAGTAGTATATATCTGATCGTAAAGAAATTAGTGGCTTTTTTTTTTTTTTGAGAGGGACAGTGACACAATCAACTTTAGTTTTTTTCATGTGGCTTTTGTTACTCCAATGCTTTGCTGTGTACGTGGCACAGGGATTTGAACCTGTGTCCTCGCTCATGCCAGGCAAGTACTGTAACCACTGAGCCACCATTCCATCCCCAAAATCAGTAGTTTTAAGATCAGTGTCTTTTAAAATCATGTCTCAGTGCTTCACACAGCAGGTATTTAGCAGATACCTATTGGCAGGCTAAAACGTATATGCCATTCAGGATGTTAAAAATGAGGTGGGTTGAATTATTAACAACAGGAAAACAGGTGGAAACAGCTGGGTGTGGTAGCACATGCCTGTAATCCCAGCAACTCAGGAGGCTGAGGCAGGAGCACTGCAAGTTCGAGGCCAGCCTCAGTAACTTAGCAAGACCCTAAGCAGCTTGGCGAGACCCTGTCTCTAAATAAAAAGTAAAAACAGCTGGGGATGTCGCTCAGTTGTTAAGCACCCCTGAGTTAAATCCCCAGAACTACCTCCACCCCCAAAATTTAAAAAATGTGGGGTTCAACCCAATGTCCACTGGCAGATGAATGGAGGATCAAAGTGCAGTATCTTCATACAACAGAACATAGGCTTAAGAAGGCAGGAAATTCTGACATGCTACAACCTGGGTGAAACTCGAGGGAATTCCATTAAGTGAAAAACCTATTTCAAAAATGCAAAACTGTATCATATCACTTATATGAGGGACACAGAGCAGTCGAAATCAGAGACAGAAAGTGGGACGCTGGTCGCTAGAGGAACCAGGGAAGCGGATCTGGTGCTCAACATGGGCCAGTTTTGCAAGACGAAGAGTTGTGAGAGGGATGGGGGGCTGGGTGCAGAACACGAATGCACTTCACACTGACGCACACCTTTAAACATGACCAAGAGTGCGTTCCCCATGTACTTACCTCAGTAACATCAGGAAGGACCACGCTCGTGCCGTGAGGTGGTGATAGGACATTAAAGGGCTTTTGCAGATCTTCCTGCAAGAAAAAAAAAGCCAAGACTGTAAATTTTACCCTATGTGTACTTTAACATGATAATAATAATGAAAAAAAAAATAACCTAGAGCTAAGAATTTTTAAACAAAGCACCAGAGCATTTGCCTCATTGTGGTTTTGAATGTCCCGTTATCCCATGACTTTATTTTTAAAATTTTTTGCAGAGGGGTAATAGGGATTAAATCCAGAGGTTCTTAACCACTGAACCACATTCCCAGCCCTTTCTACATTTTATTGTGAGACAAGGTCTCCTTAAGTTGCTTAGGGCCTTGTTAAGTTGCTGAGGCTGGCTCTGAACTTGCAATCCTCCTTCCTCAGCCTCCCAAGCCACTGGAACTACTGGAGTAAACCATGACTTCAACTATCATCTACTTGCTGAAAACCTGGTGATTTTGTTCTTAGTTGACTACTGCCATGACCATATATCCCATTACCTCCTGCAGGTGTTGACACGGATGTCCTACAGGTAGCTCAGGGTTCAAAGAATCGAAGTCACCTTTCTATGCATCCTCAACCTATTTCTTCCCCAGACATCCCTGTCTTATGAAGGACACTATAATTAACTCTGCCACTCAAGAGACACCCGGATCACCTAGAATTCCTCCTCCTCTCTCAGGACTCACTCCTGGAGCTCCAGCAGGTTCTGCTGATCCCACCTCTACCCTGACCCCTGCCTGGGTGTTCCTGTCCTTGTCTTTTACCCAGCCTGAGCCGTCGAGGCACCATCCCTCATCTGGACCAGCACTGGCATATCCTAACTGCTGTCCTGCTCACTCTGCACAGAACCCATCCAACAGGTAACGGAGACAGCATCCCCTGTACAAACACAGGTTCCCTGCTTCCCCAACGCATTCAGAATGAAACCTGAGCGCCCTCCTATGTCCTCAGACACCATGTGACATGCTCTCTATCCCTGTCTTCAGTGACTTGACCCTAGCTCCTTCTGCTCCAGCACAGGTGCCTTCATTCAGTCACTTTATTATTTACTTATTTAAAGAGAGAGGGAGAGAGAGAATCAATTTCATTTAGTTTTTCATGTGGCTTTCATTGCCCCAACACTTTATTGTGTACGTGATGCTGGGGTTCAAACTTGTGTATTCACGCATGCCAGGCAAGTGCAGGAACCACTGAGCCACCGCTCCAGCCCCCATCCAGTGACTTTAATGCTCTGTTCTCCTTCCCTCTCAAAACCTCCAATTTACGCTGCCAGGAGCAATCTTTCCCTGCTGTTGCCAACATCTGGTCTTCGTTCATGTGCTAGCCCCACAAGACTTGACAACCCTGCCTAAAGTGTTCAACCCGTTATTTTCCACTCATTCCATTCTGTCACTTTTACAACTAATAATTCTGTATATGTAAAATTTCTGTACCTATACGATTCCATATATTATATTTTACATGCAGCTTATTTCATGTCTCTTTATCCTGTTCACTTCATAAAACAGGATTGTATCATATTCTCTTTTATTTCCTAAGCTGTTAGCCTGGTTGGATAGCGAATAGTAGAAACGGTCCATTCCTGGAATAAGATACAGTAATGAATGATTAGGTTGCACCTATATGTTATTTAAAAAAAAAAAAAAACCACTCTGGCTCTTCCCATCAAGTCAAGCTTCAGCAGAGTTGACTACATTTGGAAAAGAACCTGAAAACCCTTCCCATTACACAATGTTATGCAGGATGGTTTTCATTTCCTCCTGAACAGCACGGCTGATTTAGAACCCTAACATTCCGTAATTATGTAATTGGAAGAACCCTTTAAAGGTAATTTTGTTCGACCTCCTCGTTTTAGAGCTGAGGAAGCTGCTCAGCTTTAATTCCGATTCCCCACCTCATCATTCTCACAAGCAGCATTGCCCGGTCTCTGTCTTGCGTGCGCATCTGTGATTTCTGGGTGTTGGTGGAATGCTCTGAAAACACAGACAGTACAGGACAGAGCTTCGCTGATGGTTGTATTTAATTTTTAAACACAAAAGGTCCACACCATGGTACAACGGCTTTTCATCTCAGGAGTCAAGACTTAAAGCAGATTATTAAAAGACCACTTTCCTGTCTCTGCCTCTTTTCAATAATTGGGCAGCAGTAAGCTTAAGAGCCTCAGAAACCCCTTCATCTCTCTCCAAGTCTCAGTAATACTTTGGATTGTTAGACGGTTACGGAAAATATGAAGACAAAAGAATGTTCTCGTCTCCCTTTCTTCCCTCCAGGCATTATTGATCTGTTATTCGGAATATAATTATGCTTTCCACTTAGTGGAAAATGACTGCTTTGTAGCTGTTAGGAGTTGTGTCTTCTCAAACATCAAAACTAACAGGTCGCCGCTTCCAGCTCCTGAGAGGTGTTTCCATTTGTGTCTTAATTTTTTGCCAAGGGGAACATGAAGGTGGGTGGACTATTCTGACGTCAACGTAACACCTGCATGAGAGGTAAATGTGTATGTGACACAGACTTAAACACTTTGCTCAAAGTACTACCACTCACTGCCGTTCCACAGATCTCTGTTCAAAGGAATCAAACAACAAACAAACCGAGAACCTATGCGGTGTCTTCCTAAAACGCTCCTGTTCTCTTTCTTCCAATCTCTAGGCAGCCTGCTGTGTGCCCTGTACCAAGCGCAGGCTTCAAATCCAATGCCACATGGTTGCTGCCCTACAGGGTCCGGAGTACTTGGGTGGAGACAGGTGTCAATTAATGACTGTAACAGAGTGCACTAATACGGGGTGCTGTGGGAGCCCAGAAACGAAGCAGGTGAATCAGATCAGGGGTCTGAGAAGGCCCCCTGGAAACTTCTAGATTATGAAAAATGACAAAGACATTTTGAGTGTGTGTATGGGGTACCAGATATTGAATCCAGGGACACTTAACCGCTGAGCCACATCCGCAACCTTTTTGAGACAGGGCTTCGCTAACTTGCTGAGGCTGGCTTTAAACTTTCCATCCTCCTGCCTCAGCCTCCCGAGTGCTGGGATTACAGGTGTGCGCCACTGTGCCTGGCAAGAAAGACATTTTAAGCAAAGCGAAGACCCTGTAACAGTAGAGAGGCTAGAGAAAGGAATGGAAAGAGGGAAGGGAAAGCAATTCACTTCACACAACAGAACAGAAAAGCAAACTCTCCTTCTTCACAGTCCACGCTGGCAAATCCAGCTACTGAACACTGTGAAACTTGACCTCTTAATTTGGGTCATACGCAGGGACCAAGTGAGGCTGCATTCACTGGTCCAGGAAATTCCAGGTGTAGCACTGGCGAGTGAGGCAGAAACAGACCTCCAAAGGACCCACGTGTTCCCTGAGGACATGGTGCTAATATGCTAGAATCTTCTGTCTTTTCAATGGCATTTCCCACTGTAAATCTTTCACACCCTGAAAGAAAGTCCTGTTTCATTTTGAGTAGTTTATTAAACTGCTCAAACAGAGTCCAAAGGGAGCAGCTTTGGAATCTGACCTTTTTTATTGGTCATTTTTTTCCACGTCTGCAGCTCTGTGTCCGCCACGAAGGGCAATGACTTCTTGAACCAGACGGGGTCTCAGTAACAAATCTTGGTGTCCTCCTGTTCTCATCCACCTCGTGGGTTTAAAATGACTCCCGGCAACATTTGACAGATAAGAATTATACTGTGCCCCAGTACACAAGCATAAATAAAATGCCGGTAGAGGGAGGAATAATTGCAAGCCTTATGTATGCATTTATCTTTGTATAAAGCCCAGCAACTCTGTACTATGTCAAAAAGATAATAAAAAAAGCAGAGAGCCTGAATTACGAGCATCTGAGCTTATCTATTGAAAATAACTCAGTTATTGAAAATAGCACTGCTTGCACTGCTCGCAGGGCTGCTGGCTTTGTGGCACAAAAGCAGGATTCCAACTGCAAAGCAGACTTTGCATTAGTAGTTTGCTATTTTCCGACACTAAACCTCTCTAGTATTCATTTTTTTTTTAAGAGAGAAAGAGAGAGAGAGAGAGAGAGGGAGAGAGAGAGAATGAATATCAATTTTTATTGAGTATTTCCCATGGCTTTTGTTGCTCTGACACATAGTTGTGTCCATGGGTGCTGGGGTTTGAACCCGTGTACTTGCGCATGCCACGCAAGCGCCATAACCGCCGAGCCACCACTCCAGTCCTCTACTATTCATTTGATAATTTGGTTACAACTGTGGGATGTGAAGTTGAGTGCACACACCACGTATTTCTCTTCCCTATCGAAACAGTCATAACATTTGATGCTGGATTTCAAAATCAAATTTGTCCACGACTTCTATGCCTAACCCTCAAACACTCAGCCTTTTTATATACAGACACCTAATTATTACAGGTGTCTCTGGGGCAGGGGCTATAAGAATGCTTAGATTCAAAGTAAAGAAAAGTATGAATGACTCTCAAACTCCTTACCCCAAAATGAACTTTTGAGACTTGCAGGGAAATGTTCTGAATTACTATGTAAAAGGAGAAAAAAGAGCTTTTCTTCCTAAATTGGCAATATGTTCCTGTTAGAAATTTCCTATGATTGGTCTTTACTAAAAGGGGCCTATTTGTTATTAATCTCCTAATCATGAGTCCTCATGAAAACCTCTGAACTCTAACCAAGTGTTAACCAGTAAAGAGGATGATGATTAATTTTTTTTTTTATACTGGGAATTTAACCCAAGGGTACTTAACCACTGAGCCACATCCCCAGTCCTTTTTATTTTGTTTTGAGACAGGGTCTCACAAAGTTGGTCAGGGCCTTGCTAAATTGCTGAGGCTGCCTTTGAACTTGTGATCCTGCTGCCTCAATTCCCAAGTCTCTGGGATTACATGCATGCTCCACTGCACCCAGGAAGAGGATAATTTTTATTGTGGAAGACATGAAGGAAAAAAGAAAAGAAACCTGGACAAAACTTATCAACATTTCTCAAAATCTTACAATTGTTATTACTTACTGTTAAGGTTTTAATTAAGTATGCCCTTCTAATTGTGAGTGCTAGTTGTAACTTCAGTATTATTGAAGTACATTGCTTATGCAAGGGTTATGGTTAGAAGTCTGCTTAAGTGCTTTTAACCACTAGGTCTAGGAAATGCTAAGGAGAGCGGGTTTGCCAGTGAGTCCTTAGAGTATTTTTGGTAGTAGGGATTTAACCTGGGGATTTTACCACTGCGCTATATCCCTAGTCTGTTTTACCTTTTATTTTAAGACAGGGTCTTGCTAAATTGCTTAGGACTTCATTGAGGTGCTGAGGCTGACCTTGAATCTGTGGTACTCCTCTTGCCTTAGGCCCCTAGTTGGTGCCACTACTCCTATGAGTCTTTATTTCGTGAAGCTGAAATAATTGCAAACATTGATAAGTGATGTTCCTAGAAAATTTTTTACAATTGCCCATAATAAGTCTTAAAATAACAGTATTGACACTGATTAGGTCTCATCAGGATTAAAAGAACATTTGAACCATGTTTCAAATGAGGACTACCTAAGTCCAACTGAATAGCATCTAACCAATGTAAAATAAACAAATAATTATTAATTAATTCTACATTCAAGATTCTAGGTGGTGCAAACGTTCAGCATTTTATCCTGCACACTCTCTCTGTATTCCACTATTGAACATTGTGGCCTTTAGAGATTGGGCTGTTTTGAAATATAAAACACAGTGGAAAACAAGAGATGCTACCGGGTAGGCAAAGGAGACTGAGCTCAGAGCTGCTCAACTCAGCCATACTCTGCCATGTTGGAAAGTCATTCCAATGGGACCAGATTCTCAGATCATTTTTACAACAATCCAGAATGGAGACTTTTTTTATGCTGACAAATCTTTTTAAAAGATTTACTCATGCGTAGTGTGGAACAACACTGTTCTGAAAAATAAAAAAGGAACAAAAGACAAACTGCTGCATTGCTGTTCATGACCAGCCATTCAGAAAACTCCTTTAGAAAAACGACGACTTCTCATTTCTCTTAGCTGGAACTCTTACCTGTCCTTATATTCCTGGCCTAACCTTTCTCTGCTTGAAATTCAGTCTTCCTTCTGACTCAAGTCAGATTTATTGAGGTATAATCTGTATGGAATAAAATTCACCCTTTTAAAATATCTAGTTTGCAGAGTTTGGGCAAAAGTGAAGAGTTGTATAACCACCACTAAACTAAAATACTGAGTATTTCCCTAACCCCAAAATGTTCCAAGATGTCCTTTGTAGTTATTTACTGCCAAAAGCCTCTTTTTTTGGCAACCTTAGCTACCTCTTTCGTCATTATAGATTCCCCTCTTCCAGAATGTTGCTCCAGGTGCTAGTAACTTCCTCACTTTCCTTATTGAACAATATTGTTCAATTGTTCAAATTGTTGTACAATTTATTAAACTATTTATTAGTTGACGGCCTTTTTTTCATAAATTTTGGACATTATGAATATAGGTGGTAAATATATTCATGTACTAGTTATCTTCCTAACATAGATTTCCATTCCTCTTGGGCAAATATCTAGCAGTGGAATTGTTGGTCATGAGGGATATATGTTTCACTTTATCAGAAGCTGCCCAACTGTTTTCCAAAGTGATTGTACCATTGTGCACTTCCACCAGCAATGAATGAAAGTTCCAGCCATTTATCCTACAGGGGCATCACACTGAAGTTGATTTAAATTGTGAGAAATGATATTGAGCTCTTTTCATGGACTTATCTGCAATCCAGTTTGGACATTATTCATTCAAATACTTTCCTACATAGAGTACTTTGTCTTCTTATTGAGCTTAAGAGTTCTTTATATATTCTGGAAACAATTCCTTTATCAAGTACGCATTTTACACACATTTTCTCCCAGTCTGTGGCTTATCTTTGTTCTGTTTGTAATGTTTTAAGAGGAAATGTTTTATCTTCCTTAGGTTTTATATTTTTATTCTTATCTACAATATACTTTTCTTATGTAAAGTTAAAAAGATTTTTCTCTTATTCTGTTCTTTGAAAAGTTTTATGACTTTATATATTATATTTACCATCCACATTGAGATCTTTAAAAATTTAATTTGAGAACCAGGGCAAGATCTTCTCTCAGTTATTGAAAGGTGCAGAATGTACACATGGGAGCCGGGCATAAGATGACCCCACACGAAGACGCTTACCAGTCACAGGAAGCTGTCATTCAGTTCCATAGCAATCTATGGCTGCCCTACTCTTCCACCCCAATTACTTCTGGTCATTTTCTCTAATAGCATGTTTAACATCATTGCATGGTTCCCAAATATCGTGCTGCTGATTTAAAAAGCCGGCCAATTATCAATTTTAGTTTCAAGCTGCAGGGCAGCACTATGGGCCTAAGATGGTCACTGAGTAGCTACAGAATCTTGAGTGAAATTACCTTTGTCTTCTCATCTCTAAAGGGGGTTGGTTTTTGAGTTACAGGCTTGGTCCTGGATCTTAAAGTGGCAGAACCTTTGAGAGGTGCAGCCTAGTGGAAAGCCATTCAGTCATTTGGGGTGTGTCTTTTAATGGAATGCTGGGACTGTGGTCCCTCTGGCCATGACATGAGCAGCTTTTCTCTACCACACACTCCTGCCATGATGTGCAACCACAGATCTAAATGAACAGGATCAACTGATCGTGAACTAGAACCTCCAGAACTGTGAGCTAAAATAACTTTTTATCACTGTAAGTTGATCATCTCAGGCACTTGTCATGGTAGCAGAAAGATGATGAGCACAAGTGTAAAAATCAGGGAAATTTCCACTCCAGTTTGCAAAATTTCTGGGTACACTAGGAAGCCTTCAATGTAAGTATTATTTGAGAAAGCAATATTCCGGAAAGAGCTGTGCCATGATTTTTTCCTTCTGAACAGTTTAAATATTGTGAATATCACAGAACTCAGTCAAACAGACCACAGTGCACGCTGCAATTCAGGCTCCCTGGAGTTTGGTACCCTGGTTCCAGGACGCAGGCTCTTGGCATCAAAGACTTTCCCCACTTGCTTATTTCTCAGCAGTCAGTAACTTCCTTTACACCAGTAAGAATATCCTTACTCTTTCAGAGTTAATCACACGGAAGTTGTGTCTGTGCCTTTCTAACTCTCTGCCCTCAAGATATCTGCTGCCTTTCTTGTGCACAGCTGTAACTGGAGAGACAGCACAGAAAGAAGCTACAAAGCAAGAGGCAAAAGCCTCTTGATCAAGCCTTTTATTTTCTTTTTCTATCAGGATAAATCTCTCTGCTATGCTAGAAACTTCCTACTTCGCTGTCCAACAAGACAAAGCACTTTCTTTTCCTTACATCCTTACAATTCAAATTTTCCATTTCAGACACAGCCTTACTTCTATTTACATAAGGTTGTTTCTTAAACACACCCTAGCAATCTTCCACTTTAGTATATATATTTTTTTTAAGATGGATAGCAAGAGAGAGAAAGAGAATCATTTTTCATTTAGTTTTTCATGTGGCTTTCATTGCTCTGACACTTCATTGTGTGCATGGTACTGGGGTTCAAATTCAGATCCTTGGGCATGCCAGGCAAGCATGGTAACCAGCAAGCCACCACTGCAACCCTGGTACACTTGTTTTGGCAAAGAGACAGGGACAAAGACTTGGCCGAAATGTGTGGAAGGGATACTAAGAAGTCAGCAAGCAAACTGTGGTACAAAGGTCTCCCTGGAGGAGAAGCAGAAAAACAGGGTGGTGGAAATGAAGGATTTTAAAGAGGCAAGGCAGTGGGTGTAGGGATGGACAACTTACTGCATTCAGGAGCACAGGGAAGTTGATGCACGAGTGGTGTTGGTGAACAGGGCAGGAAATGGAAATACCCCAGAATTCTCCATGCAAACAGCTCTGTCAAGGTAATCTATGACCTGCATACTGCTACATCCAAGGGTCCAGTCTCAGCCCTCACTTACTCTGATTATGAGTAGAACTGGTCCGGCAGGTCATTCACTCTTCCTAAAAAGTCCTTGTTAGGCTGTCGGGACAACACTTTCCTTATTTTCCTACTTCTGCCCCATCTTCTCTTTCTCTATTTGCTCTGCTGATGGCCTCTTAACTCCCTAAACTCAGGACGTGGACTGATCTTCTTCCTTACCACTATTCATGTCCTAGGTGGTTTCATTCAGTCAGTATATTAATGTGGGAGACAGAAAAATACTGCACTTGCCAAGATGCCTATATCTGTTGCCTGGACCTGTGAACATGCTACCTTGTATGGTAAGAGGAAATGAAGTTTGCAGACGAAATTAAGGTTGCTAATCAGCTGAGCTTAAATTTGAGAGAGTAACTGGGATTACCCAGATGGGTCCAGTATTAGCATTAATACTAGTATTAAGAAGTACAATCTTATCTGGGGAACAGGAGGAGGGAGGTAGGGGGTGCAGTGGGAGATATTGACCAAATTGTATTGCTGTATTGTGTGCATCTATGAATATGTGACAACAAATCCCATCATTATGTACAACTATAATACACCAATAAAAAAGAAGAAAAACAAAAAAAGTGCAGTCTTCAGGAAGGGAATTAGTGCCCTTATAAAAGAGACCCCAGGGAGCTTGTTGGCCCCTTGTACCAGGTAAGGTCACAACAAAACCACCATCTGTGAAATGGAAGACAGCCTTCACCAGGCACTGAATCTGCTCAAGCTTTAACGTTGGACTTCTGGGCCTTCAGGACTGTGAAGAATAAATTTCTTACCATTTTAAAGCTTCACAGTCTAGGGTACTTTATTATAGCAGTGCTATAATGTAGATGAAGAACATCACATCAAAATATGCCTTCTGTATACTGCAATTATTGAAAATCCTAGAATAATATTCTTTTGATTAGACTATATGAAATACCTCTGAACTGGTGAAGAAATCAATAACTTTGTTACTCCCTATTGAACTGACATGTTCAAGATCAATAACTTCCCCATATCTTCTTTGCTTTTATACTGCCATCTCTTAGGCCAGCACTGAAACTTGATCCTTTTAAAATGAATGGTTCTCTTTCCTGACTGGTCATCAAAATCACTGACGGCTTTTAAAAGAACCGTCTCTATCTCCCCGAGTCAGCAAATTCACAAGGAATGAGACTTGAGCATTTCTACCACAAACGAACTTAGCAATCTCTCACTAGGACATTCTGATACAAAGCAGTGTTGGAAATCGATGGTTTAGATGTCTCAGCAATGTCAAAATATGAATATCCCTGAAATAAACAAGACCTACAGAATGAGTGAATTAGTAATAACTTTCATCTAAGTATAAAAAAACGAACCAGAAGGCAGATTTTATCCAGGCGTAGATGGAAATAATTTCAGGGTATACACAGTGTTGGTGGCAAGGAGTAGGGTCAGCTGCTGGGATCTGTCACCATGAGGAACTGAGTTTGAATCCTATCTGTGTTTTAGTTCCATAACCCTGATCAAGTTACCAACCTGCAGGAGCCTCCCCTTCCTCCTTTCTTATTTCCAGAATAGAGATATATCCTCAAGCTTTTGTGAAGTCTGAACTAAATGATATTACAAATAGCAACTGTATAATTTTATATTAACAATGTTTCTGAAAACCCGGGAAGAAAGTAACACTGTCGTTTATGTCAAGCGTAAAATCCAACTCGAGCACAGGTACAATAACTAGTTATCTCACACGAGGTGCCAGCTGGACTTGCTGGTTTCATAATGACATGGCCGTGCAATATTAAGGCTGCCCAATATTAAGGCTGCCCAGGATTGGAAATTGCTAGCAGAGACAGAGGCAAAGCATTCCATTCTCAAGCTAAGCATGAATAAAAATGTACTTTGGGGCAGCTATGTTAATTCTAACAGCAGGAAGTACCAAGAATTCCTGCATTCTAAAAACAAAAATTGCCCTTGTGACCATAGCATCTTCCCAGGTGATGGAGAAACAGGGACAAGCTATCAACTCAACCCCCACAATGACGTGGACACTTTGAAGGAAGATGCCCTGATCGCTGAGGCTCATAGGGGGTCAGTCTTCAATTATTAATGTTCACTACTCCAGCAATTAGATTCTATCCAATTAATCATACATAAATATTTTCTGGTTACCGGGCTTTGGTAGAAAAGCCATTCTCTTTGTGGACTATGGGCTCATTTTGCCCCCAGTGGGAGCCTCAGAGCAGCTTATGAAAAAGGACTATGAGGTCTTTTCTTCTTTTCTTTCTGGTTGGAAATAAATGCAGCAGAGTTGGCTTGTAAAGTCAGAAGGGACCGCCAGAGACGGCCGTCCGGAGACTGTTAAAGAGCAAGCTCATTCCCTGGTTTGATGTGGTCCTATTGTCTGTAAGTTACAGCGCTCAGCTGTTTTTCCCTTTAGTCAGTATTCTGTCATTTGCTTAGCTGCCGGTGCTCCAGCCAAGCACTGCCCTACCAAACTCCAGAAGCAGCTGCTTCAGGAAGGAGCCGGTTAGGGGAAAAGACACACGGAAAGCTAAATGGTGTTAACCTAGACTAGCGTGTGTACTTAACACTCTTACATTGTCTTTTTATCACCAGCTACTAATCTGACCCTGTAAACAAATGCTACCCTTGCACTGCTGTAGATCTGAATGTGGCTTGAATCTTTACCACTCAGCACTTCAGGACCTAACAAAGACTTATTATAATGGCAATTCTTGGTTTGTTCCTTGGTGATAGTAAACTAAACTTCAGTCCTCATCCTTCCTAGTCCTGGTTCTGGAGGCTTTAGAGAGATGTGGGAAGTGTTAGGCCGGCTGGGGTCGTGGCTTCAGGTAGCCCACACTTCACAGCAGCATGTTCCCTGGCTGGGGGCATGCCTTCAGCCAAGACACTGAGGCCATGCCTGCTGGCTAAGGGGCAGGGCAAAGGGCAACTTGCCCGCGAAAAGTACAGCCAATTGGGATGCTGGTGGACAAGCTCCAATGGATTGATGGACCCACCAGCCAGTCTCTGAAGGACCAACCCCACCATGAACTTCCAGTTAGCCAGCAAAACCAGCTGCCTGGCGAAGGTCCAACGCCATTTTCCCTGCCTGCCATTCTGGCCTGGCCGATACTTCCCATGCCCGCCCTCATTATGGCGGCGCAGGTGAAATTGGCCTGAGAGCAGCAAATCCCAATAAACATCTCCGCCTGAATTTACACCAGTATCATTATCCTTTCTGATTTTACAGGAAGGAGTCAGTATGAATACTTTTAAATGCTTTCCACTTGTACATTTTATTATTTAGATGCTTTTAATAATCTTTGAAAAAAAATTAAGGATGGCTCCACCATATGACCCAGCTATCCCTCTGCTGGGTATTTTCCCAGAGGAGTTGGAATCAGCACATTACAGTGACACAACATAATCTATGTTCACAGCAGCTCAGTTTACAATAGCTAAATTATGGAACCAACCTAGATGCCCCTCACTGGATCCAAAATGCATCCAAAAACCAT
This sequence comes from Aplodontia rufa, assembly GCA_004027875.1. NCBI lineage: Eukaryota > Metazoa > Chordata > Mammalia > Rodentia > Aplodontiidae > Aplodontia > Aplodontia rufa. Next base: position 15,858 of record PVKS010009949.1, read on the forward strand.
CACATACACACACATACACACTGGAATTCTACGCAGCAATTAGAAACAATGATATTGCTGCCTTTGAAGGTAAATGGATGGCAATGGAAGAAATCATGCTGAGAGAAGTCAGCATAACCCAGATAACCAAGGGTTGAATGTTTTCCCTCATTTATGGAGGCTGGAGCTAAACCCAGGCTTGGGTGAAAGATTGTCAAACTCATGTATTAGATCCAGCAAAGGCGGAACAACACAATCTAGGGGAACCATAATATGGAGGGGGCAGGGAATAGGTGGGCTGGGGGGGATAAGGAGGGAGGATAAGGAGGGAAGGGATCTAGGGGGTAATCAACATTGTAGCATACTCTTTACCCTCTGAGAATCCAATTAATACTTATGCAATCATTTAATTCTGGAAAATTCACAATCTAAGCATTTATATCATTTGTAGGGGTGAAATATAGAAGAATCAAGAGACTAGGGTGTGAGCAATGTGGGAGTAATTCTGGTATAAGAACAAATGCATATCAAATTGTTACTTTATATGCATTTATGATTGAAAAATAACTCAACTCCTTAATGAAAAATTTAACAAGGAATTACATTTGCAGGTGAGAGAAAATATCTATGTAAAATATATATTTATTCATATTATTCATCAAATGTGTATCATATGAAATATACATATATGTAACTGAGATAATCAAATTTACATGATAATCATGTGCTTAATTCTTTTCAGTATATATTTGAAACTGTACTTGATAAATCTTTAAATAAATGTAAAATAGTTAAGAAAAATAATTATCTTTGAAGAGAATAAGTTTGATATCCTATTGCAGCAAGCACTCTAGCCCCAATGCAACTGCGTCACACAGCTTCATGATGGGGATGGTGGATTTTGTGTCTACCCGTGTACAGGAGACACATGTGCCCTTTGCTGGTCTCATTGCCTCTTCAGATAAAAGCACTGCATTTCTCCCACCTGCATCCGTTGGTGTGGTGGTACTTCTGTTTGGGAGCAGCTGAACCCATGACTTAACCCTGGTCCTTCAGAACAGCATCTCATCTGATCGGCAGAGGGACAGGTAAGTGCATCAAGGCCGACCTAGGATGCTCAGTTCCGGGGCGCATTCCTTGTCTCACTGAGGAAAAAGCTGTGTCCAGTGGTTTATGCAGCTGGTAACAAATATAAGCCTAGATTTGCTGGTCTAAAGGAGAAAAACGACAACAGAGAAGGCTGGAGAGCTGGGGAGGAGAGCGAGGGAACGAAAATGGACGGAGAGGAGCGAGACACCAGTGCAGCTCCTGGGTGTCCCTTGTCTCAAGGGGTGAGCAGCACTTTCAACTACATGCATCCGCGAGTCCTTATTTTTGGATAAACCAGGCTGAGTTGGATTTCTAGTTGTCTTTAAACCAAACATTGCTGACTACAGAACCCAAGATTAGGATACACAGGATGTTGGGCTTTTACTCCACTTCCTTTCATTTTCTCAATATACACATATATCTTTAGGCAAATCACTGTCTCCTGCATGTAACTTTCACCGTTGCATAACAGGCAGTAATGGATGCATGCAACACACTGTTAGTGTACATTAGGGGTTCAAGCCACGAAAACATCAATCTTTGTTGTTTTTATGTATAAATTAACACCGCAGTCAGAATGGTAATAGGCAGTGCCTTCATCCACACTAACTCCATCCTTTTTTTTTTTTTTCTTAAGCAAGAAGGACAGTGAGAGAGACAGACAGACGGAATCAATTTTTATTGAGTTTTTCACATGGCTTTCATTGCTCGGACACTTGTGTACATGGGTGCTGGGGTTTGAACCTGTGTACTTGTGCATGCTGGGCAAGCAGCATAACTATTGAGCCACCACTCCAGCACCCTGACTACATCCAGCACCCTGACTACATCCTTGACAGGGGCTTCTTAATTTCTGACAAAATGATTTTGACACCATCGACTGATTACAAAATAGCTCAAGAACATGATCATTTGTTCCAATTGTATGAAGAACTAGACCTTCTAGCTTTCCAGAAACCACATGCAGCAATTCACTGGCACAAACACACACAAATGCACACACACACCACACTATACCACACCACTGGCTTACTCCCTCCTTCCTAAAGGCAGCAGGGGGAGTCATCATGAAGGCTAGAAACTACCTTTCTATTTCCACAAACATTATAGAAGCACAAGTTATAACACACTTTCAAAATGCCACTCCAAATAGATCTTCTTTAAGGAAGGACATCAGCATTTATGAAAGTTGGAGTAATGATATGACACAAAATGCCTTATTTCACAGTCTGAGTTGAAAGACTGCCTGGAATGTGTATCCTAAATAGAGCTTCCCTGTGTGCTACAACCTAGGGTTCTGACTACAGGAAATACACCAGTTCAATTAGAAAACATGAAGGGCTAAGGAGAGTGGGACATGAAATGTGTGTAAGAAACAATACTTCCTCCCTTCTCATCCATCCATCTACTCATCTGTCAAAACACTCAGGGCTAAAATGTGACAAACAGAGTTATTCAGAAACAGTTTACAAAACCTTCCAACAGGAGCCAGAGCAGTGGCTCAGTGGTTACAGTGCTTGTCTGGCATGTGCGAGGACACAAGTTCAAACCCTAGCACCACGTACATAAAGCAGTGTCAGAGCAAGGAAGCCACATGAAAACTAAATAAAATTCATTCTCCCTCTCTCTCTCTCTCTCTCACTGTCCCTCACCACACACCAAACTCACAAATAATCCAATCAATAAATGAGCTACAGACCTAAAAAGAAAAACTTCTCAATGGAGGAAGTCCAAAACACCCATAAACATATGAGAAAACACTCTCCTTCAATAGCAATAAGAGAATTGCAAATCACTGAGATTCCACCTCATTCCAGTCAGAGTCGCAAAAATGAAGAATACAAACAATGACAGATGCTGGAGGGGTTGTGGGAAAAGAGGAACACTGTCACATTGCTGGTGGGACTGCAAACTGGTACAGCCACTCTGGAAAGCAGTGTGGAGATTCCTCAAAAAATTAGGGCTGGAACCACCTTATGACCCAGCTATCCCACTCCTGGGTATCTTCCCAAACGATTTAGAACTGGCATATTGTAGAGATGTGGCTTCATCAATGTTTATAGCAGCTCAATTTACTCTAGCTAGATTATGGAATCAACCCAGATGCCCCTCACTGGATGAGTGGATCCAAAAACTGTGGTACATATATACAATGGAATTCTACTTGGCTATTAGAACAATATTATAGGGGTTGGGTTTTAGCTCAGAGGCAGAGCGCTTGCCTAGCAAGCGCAAGGCCCGGAGTTTGGTCCTCAGCCCTGGGAAAAAAAAAAAAAAAAAAAAAAAGAGAAATAAAGAACAATATTATGGCATTTACAGCCAAATTGACGGAGATGGAAAAAATTATGCTAAGTAAAATATCCCAGACTCAGAGACTGAAGGGCCGAATGTTTTCTCTCATTTGGGGAAGCTAGAATACAACCGGATACCATATGATAGATGGCTAAGCTAATAATAACCTCAACATGTATGAATTTTTACACGATCATGGGGAAACTTGCCTAGGATGCTGGAAGACGTGGGGAGAGGCAAGGGCGGGGGGGGGGAGGGATTAGGAAGGACATCAAGGAGACTGGAGGGAGGGAGTATGGGGCAATCAACTCAGAGGGAAACCTCCAAGCTCCATGAGAAGTCCATTTAACACAGGAGTTTAATTGGGGGAAACATGCAATCATGGGGAACCCAAGGGGGGAAACCATAGGACAGCATCAGCCTTGGCTTGCTATGTGAATATACATTTGTTCTTGATTGTTTGATAATGATTCCCTCCTAATTGTAAGTCCACAATAAAAAAAAAAACACAAAACAAAAAAACCCTTCCTACAGTAAGTTTGCTAGCCCCTTCTAATTCTATAGTTACACAGAAGAAAAACAGGCTTATGTTGTACTCAGTAGCACATTATATTAATATGGTCCAATATACAATCTTAGCATTAATTATAAATCCTAAGTGTGTCACAGCAAACGCTACTTTGTCCTGTCATGCGATGACTATGACAGAATTTGGTAGATAAAGAGCCACTGAGCATATACATACAATTTTGTTTTTCAACAAAAGGTCATTGTTATCACTGAAAGGTTAACTGAATAAAAATCCAAATTTGTTCGTCTTACCTTGTCATGGTTTAGATATGAGCTGAGGTGAGAGATAATGCAAGAATGTTCAGCGGTGCAACATAACAATTGGGTTATGAAAGCCTTAAAGCTATCTCTGCTTCCTGGCGTCTTGAGTTGTGCCCCTCTGCCACCTCCTTCACCATGATGCTCTGCCTCACCTTAGGCACAGAACAATGGAGTCAGCCATCTATGAACTGAGACCTCTGAAACTGTGAGCCCCAAATAAACTTTTCCTCCTCTACATTGTTCTTCTCAGGTCTTTTTGTCACAGTGATGAAAAATCTAACTAACATTCTTTTCAGGTACAATAGTGACCTCTTCTATTTGGACTGCTTTCAGAATTGCAGAATCAGCTTGGATACGGTTTAGGAAGTGGACACCAAAGATCTGAAAAAATATGTGAGCAAAATCTGCTTCTACTAAAGTTAAAAAAAAAGACATCCTCTATTTGAAACAGAATTGTAGGGCTCTGGATGTACAAAAGTAGCTTCAAATGTGCTGAACAAAATACTTGATTTTCCTTTGAAAGAATAAGAAATGGTACCTGTGTTGCAACTGTTCTGTTCCCATGAAGTTTTGCAATAGGGTGGTGATCTTGCTGCTCGGAGGGCTGCTGTGTGGCTGCTGTTTCCTCCTGTCGGGAGAACACAGTGTAACACAGATCATGGTATACCTGCATGGAGAGTTGCTGTGAACTAACAGTTAATCACCTCTTCCTTAACCAGGTGCTGAAACTGACAAACACGCTGAATAAAGCCCTATGATAATGAAGTAGTGCTATTCCTAAACCCATGTTTGAATTACACTGCCATTGTGATGGCATTACCATGTGGGAACTAGAAGGCCTGAGTTTGTCATCAAACACACACATATGAATAGATTAAGGCTGTTCCCCTGGAGTAGGTTGTGTAACTAGGTTTTCTCAATTATAAAAGAAGGGAGTTTGATTTCCTTTCCCTCTCTACCTCTCTTCTTCCTCCTTCCTTTTTCCCTCTACCTCCCTCCCCGATATGCTCTCTTCCCATATGGTGCCTTCTGTCATGACACAGCAATAAAGCCCTCATCAGATCCACAAGCTAAATAAACTTCTGTTGTTCACAATTCACCTAGTCTGGAGTATTCTGTTACAGCAAAACAAAACACACTTAGGTGGGTAGACGATTGGTGTGGAAAAAAACCCAGTTCCTGAAATCAAATCAATGAAGACTCTTCTCAGTCAACTACTTTCTATCACTATTACTTTGGACGTATCTTTCTGATCCTGTTTCCTCACTTAAAAAATGTGGCTCTTCCCACATATCTTCTAGAATGGTTCATGAAAATTAAATGCAATTATGTACATAAAATAATTATTATAATGCCTGGTACAAAGATATTCAATAAAAATATTATTATAAATGGATGGTTGGATGGACAGATGAATGGATTTTATTCTCATTGTGTGATATATCAGAATCCTTAAGTGCAGATCAGTGTTTTTTCTATTTACTAAGTACTCAGAAACAAATTCTTTGCCTTTGATCCTCAAAAATATAGTATTGTATTGCATATTCATAATTTGCCAAGAAAGTAGATTTTAGGTGCTCTTACAATAACAACAACATATCTGCAGAAAAAGATGAATATGTTAATTAGCTCACCTGTAATAATCACTTCACTGTATAGATGTCTATCAAAATATGTTTTGCATCTTAAATATATGCAATAAAATGAAATAAATAATTTGGAAAAAAATATTATTACAAGTTATATATCCCTTATCTTTAATACATGGATCCAGAAATGTTTCAAATTTGGGAATTCTTTTGATTTTGTAATATTTTTATGGATTTTTACCAGTGGAGCATATTTAATTAAAAAACCCAAACCCTGACATAATGAACTTTTGGAGAATGCTCAACTTACAGGATTATTTATACAGATTGCAGGGGCAATGTAGGTTTGACAGTAGGACCTTAGGGTTATTCTGTTAAAATAGGTAGCTTCTTGTTTTACCCATGTGAAAGCTGAAGTTGTGCAAACAGTTTGTGGGTTTCCACTGAAGCTGGTGTGTAAATGACTCCTTCTGCATTAACATTGTGAGGAGTTGGTGGCAGGTGGAATAGTCCTTTGCACCATCAGTCAAAAACGGGGTGACACAAAGATCCCTTTCAATTCCTGAATTTGGGAAAAGATCTTGACAAAGTCATTCTCTTCGATTACAACTAGAGAAAACAAGCTTAAAAGGAATGAGATTATCCAACTATAAGAGTAGCGGACACTTGCAAACATGGTCCGTGGATCTCCCACAGCTACACGGACAGTGACGGCATCACCGCATTGTACCAACTGGTTTCTGAGTGGTGTGCAGGGTGCGGTTCTACACCCAGTTGTTCTGAAACTTTAAAAGACAAGAGTTCAAATGTGTAAGATTTTAACAAGCTCTGCCCAAGGGTAAAAGATGAAAGACTAAAATAACTGGAAAGGTTTTCTATGGTCCAGAGAAACATTACTTTAGATCCTTAAAAGAAAAAAAATTTGCTTTATTCCCTGAAGGTGTCTGAAGACAAACTTGGCTTACTAGATAAGTTGATAAAAGGAAAGATGGGACATAGAATTCAGCACATTGTTTATTAGATATTCTCTGTAAATCAAAACACTAGTGTTTTAGTTCACAGACTAATTTGATTCCTCTGGTTAGCATATATCAGCTCTTTAGAGCTTAGAAATTTCTGTTACAAATTATTCACATAAAAGGATAAGAAATGACTCTCAACAGAAGGGAGAAGCGGACAAAAGAAAACAAAAATGTGGATAATCCATTATTTCCGAATTTATACAAGACCCAGAGGTTTACATCAGATATTAAGACCAGGGTAATCTCTTAGGAGAAAGTATTAGAGAGGAGTCTGGAAATGCAGCTGTCAATGAATGTGGACAGATGTTGTCTCCACAAGATAAAAGAATATGTGAGAGAAGAACTCTTTGGATGGCCCCTCTAATCTTTGAAAAGAGTTTAGAACACTACAATAGATTAAATATTTGTACTTCCAATAAGAAAAGTCAAGGCAAAATTTGTCCACATTATTTGTGACATTTTCGTAAGCTCCTGGAGTGTATTTAGAGTATAAACAAAAGGCCCTTACGGTCACTTTCTTCCTGTAGAAAGAAAACTTGCACAGTGGTACTGTTACTTTTAGCAGACAAGGCTTCCTTCTGGAATACTAACCCTTACCCTGGAAGAAGAGTACCCTCAGTTTGGGAGTGGAGAGTATTTGTGGATTCAATACCACGGTCATCTAGACTAGAAGAATCTCTTCCCTAAATTCTGCCTGTACACCCAAGCCCTTCCTTAAGTGAATGCAGCAAGTTTGCCTGGCAATTGTATTCTGAGTCTTAAAGTAAGAAACTGGGGGACAGGGAACACATACAGTAATTGATACATTCTAGTTTTCGATTGTTGCTTTAAATAGACGGGGAGTATTATTTCTACCTTCTTTCATAGATGGGGAAACTGGGACTCAGGGAAGTTTTCCCAGAAAATCAGGTGGAGGGATCACTGAGCGTGGGCATCCGTACGTGGTGTTCCTTTGGCTATCTGGTATCTGGAGCCTGGCTGTACTTTGTTTTTCCTTTTTACCCTGTTTCAATAATTGTGTAACCAGAAGACACTGCGGAATACAGTAAAATCAACTTCACCTGCAAGTTACCAACAGCAGTATCCTCTAGAAAGGTAAAGGGCAACTTAGCCTCTCTCCAACAAACAGACTCAGAAAGGTGGGTTCCCATTTCCAAGGAAAGGATGTGGCTGGGGAGACTTTGCATTTACAAGGCTTGAAAAAGAGTCACCCAGACTATGAGAAAAGAAAAAGAAATCAGGGAGAAAATAAGGACAGAGAGTAGGTTTCCTGCTTTGCCAATTTCCTCTGGGTTCTTTTTTTTTTTTTTTTTTTTTTTTGAGAGAGAGAGAGAGGGACCGAGAGGGAGGGAGGGAGAGAGAAATTTATTTTTCATCTGGCCTTTGTTTCTCTGATACTTAGCTGTGTACCTAATGCTGGGGTTTGAACCTGGGACCTTATGCTTGCCAGGCAAGTGCTCCAACAACTGAGCCACTGCTGCAGCCCTCCTTCTGGGTTCTTGTCCAGCAAATCTGAAGAGTAAACTCCATAGACAATAATGGAAAGGCAATAGGGAGGGAAGAGTAAATGGAGTAGGATTTATTTACGTGAGAGGGGAGAGAACTTGTACAAGGCAGGAGGGGACTGGATAGTAGGAAAACCCATTCTGCTGTGCTAGCTTAGGTGCTTACGTGGTTTTTAGGGTAAAAGCATTATTCATTATTCAATGAGTTCTAGAAGGAGCAGATTCCTGAAATCATCTCAATCCAGAGCTTTAGGGCTGCCTTGCGGTCTTGCGAAAGCTGTGCCTGTGAGCTGACAGAGCCCTGTGATCCGGGTTCTGCAGCCAGGCCAGCATCTTTGCACATCATGATGCTGCTGGTGATGTGGATGTCGGGTTCGTGTCCTCTCGGAGTGGAAGAATGAAATCGAGGGACACTGAGGCAAGTGTTGTAGATGGATTTTATTTTATAGACAGTAAAGCATAGGGAAAAGAGCAGACTTTCCCCCAGAGTGGGGGAAGTAGAGCCGATGAGGCAATGAAGTTTGTCCTTTTTATATGACGTCCTCTCCTGGATTGGTCACTGCTTCCCTGGCCCTGTACCTAGGACACAGGTGTGGGGAATTCTGGTCCAGTCTTTGGTCCATGCCTTTGGTGCCAATAGAAAGAATGTGGTTCCTTGCTTAGCAGCAGGGAGTGTGTGCATCTGGGCCTATCAGTGTCAGACCCTCATTAGCATTGGGGGATGTCTTTGCCCTCTCAGGAAAGATGACCATCAGTTAATTTTCTCCTTATCCACCCACATTGTTCTGCCTACACTGACTGCCTAACTTTTTCTGCCTCATTGATACGAGGGCAATGATCGAGTGCTCAGATCTGGTAACAAACACATCAAACAGCAATGGGTGCCTTTTAGATATCCCTGCATGAAATGTGATTCTAGTGATTAGGGAGGTCAGTTCCTCTGAGATATTTTAAAGGTGTGCTTCATCGTCTACTGTGACCAAAATACCCCACAAGAACAGCTTACAAGAGGGAACTCTATTTGGGGCTCGTGGTTTCAGAGGTCTGAGTTTATACACGGCCAACTCCATTGCTCTGATTCCAAGGTGGAGCAGCTCAATATGAGAGAGGGACCCAGGGAAAGAAAGCTGCTCAGTTCATGGTGATGTCAAGAAGCAGAAAGAAGGAACAGAGAAGGGGGTCACAGGGAAGATGCTCTCTTCCAGGGCCACCCCCAGTGACCTGCCTCCTCCAATCACACCCCATCTGCCTATAGTGACCACCTGGTTAATCCATTCAAACTAGGAAGAACTGCCTATGTTACAGCTCTCGTAATCTAATCTTTTCACCTCTGAATATTCCTGCATCAACTGGAGCTTAGGGGGAATTCCTTACATCCAAACCAAACCAGCTTCACTGCAAGGTTTAACAAGCTTGTTTTTGTTCGTCTTCTCTCTCTTTTCTAGACCCCAACCATTGTCATGAATTCTTGTCCCTGCACAGGAATTAGCATTACTGGCAGCAAGACAGAGTTCAGATTTTCCTGATTTCCTGAGATGAGCAGGAGGGTAGCAAGCAGGCAGGTGGCCTTGTTGGAAGAGACAACACTGGGTTGGTCTTATAGTATTCTGACCCAACACTTTCTGCACAGAAGCTTCAGGCTGGTGATGAATTTAGTTATGTCCTAAGTGGAAACTGAAGAGCCAAATTGAAGTGGCTCCGGTGGATTGCCTCACCTGACACTCAGAGTCCCAGGAGTGCTACTGTGGTAATTGCTGAGCTGTGGCGCAATACATGGTCTTGTTTTATCTCAGCAAACACTGTCCCCAAAGCCACAGCATGAACCGTGTGGAATTTCTCACCCTTGTCTGTAAATGAGCCTGCTACCATTTCTTGCAAACTGAAGCACATCTCTGTCCTCACCAAATAGTCCCTACCGTTTCAAGTGCTGAAGGATGAAGAGGGACACCTCATTTTATTGCAAAGTGAACAGCAAGTAAGCAGAGAAGTGTGATTACAGTGCAATTGAGTGCAGGCAGGAATTAACCCACCCTGCGCCCCCCTGGGTTTCTAGCCTATCCTGCAGAGGTGGAGAGAAAAAAAAGTTATTGCATCTCAGCTAAAGAGTTGCTGGGGCATTTTACTATCCGAGTCTCTTCTTATCCCACACAGCTCATCTAGTCTGTTCTTGAAGTGATGGCTGGTGATGGATTTAGCCATGTCCTAAGTGGAAGATGAAGAGCCAAGGTGATCTGTAGGGTTCCCTGATGCCACGGGGTACAGGGGAAGGGAGGATCAGTGGAGTGCTCCTCAGCATGACTTCCTGTAGGTTTTCCTGCACTCTCCTGAGTTCAAAAGCCTGGAATGATTATCCCGGGAGTCTTAGGGAACCAAATATAGGCACTGATCCTGTTAGGGAACAGACAGATGAATGGTGGGAACAGGAGCCTAAGAAAATGATTCTATAAAATGGGCCCACTGTGCCGACCCCATGTGCCTTCTCTTTACAAAAAGCAGTTTGCCTGGGGCTGGAGCGATGGCTTGGTTACGGCGCTTACCTAGCATGTGCAGGTTCAAACCCCAGCACTATGTACATAACCGAGTGTCAGAGCAACGAAAGCCATGTCAGAAACTAAATAAAACTAATTCATTCATTCTCTTTCTCACTCTCTCTCACTGTTCCTCTCTCTCTTTAAAAAAAAAAAGAAAAAAAAACCAGTTTGTCTGCAGAGAAGGCTTCCTGGCCCAGGTAAACAGGATGGGTCGCAGTCCTCAGCAAGTTACCTACTGTCTGCAGACTAACTGCCAGTCCAACATAATGGTGCTAGTGAGGCACAAAGTTAGGCAGTCAGTGTAGCAGAGCAATGTGGGTGGATAAGGAGGTCATCTTTCCTGAGAGGGCAAAGACATCCCCCGATGCTAATGAGGGCTTGACACTGATAGGCCCAGATGCACACACTCCCTGCTGCTAAGCAAGGAACCACATTCTTTCTATTGGCACCAAAGGCATGGACCAAAGACTGGACCAGAATTCCCCACACCTGTGTCCTAGGTACAGGGCCAGGGAAGCAGTGACCAATCCAGGAGAGGACATCATATAAAAAGGGCAAAGCTCACTGCCTCATCGGCTCTGTCCCCTTCCCCACTCTGGGGGAAGTCTGCTCTTTTCCCTATGCTTTATTTTCTATAAAATAAAATCCATGTACAACACTTGCCTCGGTGTCCCTTGGTTTCATTCTTCCACTCTGAGAGGCCACGAACCCGACATCCAGATCACCAGCACCAATAGGAGGAACCCAAATGACCCTGCAGGGAGAGACTTTTGTGACCAGATCCTACAGTCCAGGAAGGTAAGGGTGGTTTGTCCTAACCAGAAAATCTGTAAAGATGCACGGTTAAGAATTCAGCTGGTACCAGGAAGGAAGGGCCAGGTGACCTAGAGTTGTCATGGCAGCCAGGACTCAATCTGTCACCTTGCTGTCAGTCAAAAGTCAGGACATGGACCTGGGTGGGACTTTCAGGAAACTTCTCTGGAATACCCAATAAAAGCAGAGTGCAGGAGAGGCACAGGGTCCCCTCCTCTCTGAGAGCACCCCCTCTCTCCCTTGAGAGTGTTCCTTTCCCTTTTCCTGTCCCTTCAATAAACTCTTTCCTGTTTCACAGAGTGCCATGTCTGAAATCCTTCTGACTTGATCGTAAGAATCAGGTTGGAAGCTGGTCCTTGCGCTGCCTCAGTTTCCCTAGAAGGCTCCACCTCCATTATAACCCAATTAACTTTCAAGAATACAGAATATACCCACAGTCTTCTACCTGTGGAAGCAAACTCCAAATCCTGATGAGGAGTACTGTTTTTAAAAAGAAGCGACCCATTTTCAATGGTCCCTAATGGCTCCACAAACTTTATTAATAGTTATTTCTCCTCAAATGCCCAGTAAATATATTTCACAGACTCACAGTGAGCAGGTGGTAACTCACCCAGGCCAGTAGCTGCAAACTCAGCAGACGTGGAATTCAATTTAGACTAGATCATTTATCATCTATGGAGCTTAGCTTGGAGAAATTTATTTAAAGCCTCAAAACTTCAGTTTCCTCACCTATTACACGTGATCAACAGGAGGAGGACTGTTCAGGCTCCTGCGATATCTCCATGGGACAATGGGTATGAAGCCCTAATAATGAACCAGAGTTTTGAGATGAGACCAGATTTCTTGCTTTGTCAATTTCCTTCTGGGTTCTTGCTTTACAAATTTGAAATAAAACCCACAGACAATAACAGAAGGGAAGAGAGTTAGGTAGAACCTGACTTAGGGAATGGCATTTTGAAGTATTTACTCCATTTTAGAATGTGTCACTTCACCTCCTGTCCCTAAATCCCTGGCAATACTCTTTAATCATGCGAAGAAGCCCTAAACACTGCCATCATCATAAGAAAGCACTCTTCCCCTGACAGTTCCCTGGCACTGGCCTAATGCTTTTCTCCCCCAAGGTCCCTATGTCTACCCCAGGCTACAGGTAGAAGGCAGGGTCCCAGCCTCCACTGGGCCTCCCCTCCACAGTTTCTCCCCAATGAATCTCTGTGTTCCTGTGAGTGGCGGCTCTTTTTTTTTTTTTTTTTAAATTTCCTTCACTTGCATCTTTCCTTACATTTTGGTGCAGAAACCAGGACCAGTGATCCCAGGTTCCCATCAAGGGTGGCCTCTCTGGGCCTTCCCCTGACCTTGACCCAGTCTCTCTATCACCTCTCTCTCTCTGGAGGTTCCACTAAGGACCATCCATATTGCTGAACATCACATCCACCACCAGCCATTGCTTACCAGGGGAGTGACTCCTTCTGATTCCCCTCGATTCCCTGGAATCCCTGACTTGATTGCTCTCTCTCTGGGGTACAGTTCCTCTGAGAATACTGTTCCGCTCCTAAAATCCTAGCGCTAGGTGAGAGAAATCCCCAGCCACCACTGGGTGGTAAGGACTCACCTTCTTGGGACACCCAGGATTGCCAGTGGTTCCATTGGTCGTTCCAGGAACGATCACAGCGAAACCAAACACTGTGGGGATGTCCCTTGATTTGGCTCTTGCTCTCTACCAGAGTCCCTGGGGGCCTCCTCAATCCATTTCCTCCAATATGGGCCAAGCCTGGTTAAAGCCTCCACTAGACACCTCCTTAGGTATCTTCCCAATCAGACTCTGGATCTCCAATCCCACCTAAAGCCTCCAGGAGACACCCTCTTGGAGTGCCTTCTCAAACATATCCAGACCCTGGATCTCTGAGACACAGTCAAACCTGTAAGACTGCTGTTCTTCTGTAATATTGCTTGGGCCCCAGTATAAGCTAGACAATAACAGTCATTGTCCTAAAAATGGCACATTTGACTCCCAAATTCTCAGAGGTCTTGAAAACTTTCCCCACTGCAGTGGTGCATGGTCTGAGGTCCCTTACATTCAGGCCTCTGGTTCCTTTGCTCTAGGCCTTCTCTCTGCCCAAACTGCTCAGCTTTTCAGATTCCTCTCTCAATGAAACACTCCCTCCAAATCTCCATACCTCCCCTCCCTCTGTTCCCACAGCCTCTGATTTTAACCCCGCTGATGAACCTTCTCCTCCTCAGCCTCACAACCAAACTCCTCCTTATGCCAATCCTCAGTCAGCCCCACCTACGCCCTCCCCACCGCCATGCCCGCTCCTGGGGGCTTCTCCCAATGGAAACTTCCTCTTCCTCTAAGGTCCGGTCCTTCCTCTCCATGAGGTAGCAGCAGGTGTTCATGTCCCTAAGCAACCTCTCCCAGACAGAAAAACGTTTAGGCTTTTTTGCCTGAGATCCCAACACCTTTTGAAATGAATTTTTTTTTTTAGTTTAATAATTTTTATTTAGTTTTTCATGTGACTTTTGTTGCTCTGAGACATCATTGGGTATGTGGTGCTGGGGTTCAAACCCACGTACTAGCACATGCCAGGCAAGCACTGTAACCGACGAGCCACCGCTCCACCCTGAAATGAATTCTTATACATTTCCCAGTCCTATAACCTCACAAGTCATGACATTCACGTCATTTTTCCCTCCCGCCTCTCCCCCGCGGATAAGGATCGCATCTTATTGGCAGCTGAGACCCATGCACACGCCCTCAATGGCCAAATCCCTGCCAATAACCCCCCTGGCACCACCGCTGTCCCTGCAATGACCCTAACTGGAATTATCAAATCAATTCTCCTGATAGGGCCAACCTAGGTCACTATATCACCTGCATCTTGGCAGGAATGGAAAAGGCTGCCTTAAAGGTGCTCAACTGTGAAAAACAGAAATCACTCAAGGCAGCGACGAAAACCCTGCTCTCCTTCTCTCCCTCCTCTAGGAGGCCAAGATCACATACACTAACCTTAACCCCGACTCACACGATGCCAGACTTGACCTTCATTTACATTTCATCTCCCAATCTGCCCCAGATATCAGAATAAAGCTCCAAAAACGGGAGGATGAACCACAGACCCCTCAGCGTGAACTTGTACAACTGGCCTTCAAGGTCTACAGTAGAGAACAGGAATTAAAAACACAAAACCTCAAAGGAGATCAGGCTGAATACTAAATGCTGGCAGCTGCACTCAGAAGAGCCCCATGGACCTCACAAACAAAGGCCCTCCGAGTCGGATTCCATGCCTCCAGGTGCCTGCTTCAGGTGTGACCAGCAGGGGCACTGAGCAAGCACCTGCCCTAACCCTAAGCCTCCAACTAGGCCATGCCCTCCCTGCCACAAAAGGGGACATTGGAAATTAGAATGCTCTCAAGGAGACCCTCCCTCCTGTGTGATGGCATCTGATTCCCATGGGTCCACAGACACAAGCCCCAGATTGGCAAATGTCCTTGACCTGGCAACAGAGAGCTCATCCTCAGAAGACTGGCTCCTCCCTGGACTCGATGCCCCCACCACCATTAATCAATCCAAGACTAGGGGGACGCTGTGCTATCAGTATCTGGTAAGCCTATCTCATTCCTATCAGAAAGGGGGCAAGTTTTTCAGTGCCACCAGAATTTTCTGGTCCTCTCCAAGACTCCTCCATTCTATTGTTGGCATTGATGGAAAACCCAGCATGCCTAAACAAACAGGTCCCAAACTCTGTAACCTGTTTGACACTCCATTCTCTAACTCCTACCCCACTGCCCAGCTCCTATCCTGGGCAGGGACATCCTAACCAAATTCAACGCTTCCATTCATTTTAATTTCCAACAACACCAGCATAGCACCCCAAACTCCTCTGCCTTATTTATCCTCTAATAACAACCAGAAGCTCTTCCTTCCTCTCTAACATCCCCGTCAGTGATCCTCCCTCAAATGGCAACCACTATATGGGACATGTCCAGGCCCACCGTGGCCACTCACCACACTCCTATCAAAATTGCACTCAAAACCCTGCCTCCCTCCTTCGACAATCCCAACATCCCCTCAGTCCCCAAGGCCTGGATGGAGTAAAACCTGTCATTTCTCATCTTCTCAAAACTAACATCCTTCAACCCACTGACTCCCCTCATACTATCCCCCCTAATTTCAGCTGTCCAAAAAACCTAACGCTACTTTCCTACTTTCTGGCTAATTCAAGACCTCTGCCTCGTTAATCAGGCTGTTTTCCCCATTCATCCCATAGTTCCCAACCCCAACACCCTACTCTCATATTCCCTCTATGACAATTCACTTCTCAGTTCTTGACCTCAAGGACGCCTTCTTCACCATCCCATTAGATCCCTCTTCTCAAGATCTGCTTGCCTTCATGTGGACAGACCCCAATACCCATTTCTCTACTTGGCTGACCTGGACATCCTTCCTCAGGGCTTTAGGGACATTTGTTCAGCCAAGCCTTATCTCCTAACTAATCTTAGTCTCTCCCCTAGCACCTCCTACAGTATGCAGATGACCAGCTTCTCTGTAGCCCCTCCCATGACCTGTTTAGCAGACACCATTCTCCTTTTAAACTTTCTAAATAAATTAGGCTACTGGTCTCCCCTCAGAAGTCCAAGTTTGCTATTTAGGATTGACTCTCAATCCTCAGACTGGAGCTGTTTCCACTGCACATAAACTCATTCAGGACCTCCCAGTTCCCAAATGCGATCTTCTCTCCTTTCTGGAACTGGCAGGTGATTTCTGCTTCTGGGTTCCTAAATTTGGCCTCCTTGCTAAGCCCCTTTACTCTGCTTCCCAGGGTGACCTTTCAGAACCTCTTGACCCTTCTCTTCCTATCTATACTGCCTTCCAAAGGTTAAAAGAGGCTCTTTTGCAGGCTTTGGGCCTACAAGATCAACAGCAGTCATTCTTTCTCTACGTCACAGCAACCCAAAACATAACTCTGGGACTACTTTGCCAAATCTTTGCAAATTCCCCCAAGGCAATGACTCTCAAAACAATTAGACACAATAATTCCAGACTTGCCTAACAGTGCTTGCAGCTACAACCCTTTTAGCCTGAGGACACAAATTAACTCTATACCAACACAGTACTATCCTTTCTCCTCACAATCTGAAGGAATTAAACAGTCATTGCTCTTTATCCTTCCCCCATCCAGACTCCAGCAAATATATGCTTTGTTTGTAGACAGTCCACTGATATCTTTCCAAAGCTGCAAACCCCTTAACCCAGCTACCCTCCTACCTCTCCCCTAACTGTTCCTATGTGAAAATAACACTTAAATCTGTTCACCCATGGACTGGGCAGGAACTTGCACCCTGGCCTTCTTACTCCACCCTTTATTTTGATCAGTATTCCTCCTCATGGAATATGGGGTGGTCTTCTCCAGCTGTGTTTTCCTGGCCAGCCCCTTCCTCTTCCCAGTCTTTTGTATAACCGTTGGCCTCGCTGTTGGACCCTCCTTGTTCCCACTCTTCACCTCCATTTTACAGAGGACCATGAACTCACTACTGATTAGACGTCCAGAACATTCTCCCACACTGAGCTCTGTTGGAACTGCTCAATACCACGCCTACAGGAGTCCTTGGTCAACACCCCTTCTCAGCAGGAACCAGTTTACACCTCTTTTTTGTCAAATAGAAACAAACAAACACAGAATGTTAGGTAAAACCTGACTTAAGCAATCCCATTTTGAAACATTTCCTCCACCTTGGAATGAGTCACCTCACCTCCTGTCCCTAAACCCCTGCTAATACTCTCTAATCATGCAAAGGAACCCTAGATCCTCCCACCATCCTAAGAAAGAACTCTTCCCTGACAACTCCCTGGCACTGTCCTAATCCCCTCCTCCCCCACTCTCCCTATCTTTACCCCAGGCTGTAAATGGAAAGTGGGGTCCCAGCCTCCACTGGGCCTCTCCTCTGCAGGCTTCTTCCCAATAAACCTGTGTAATTGTGAGTTGCTCTCTTTTTTCCTTTATTTCCTTATAAAGAGTAAATGGAGTGGGCTTTATTTAAGCAAGAAAAAAGGGAATTCCTGCTATACAGGGGGGAGCCTGATTACAAGAAAACCCATTCTGGTGTGTAGCTTTAGTGACTTAAATGGTTTTAGAGTATGAGCACTGCTCAAAGTCTACGTTGAACAGGCATTGGAAAAATATCAAGGTTTCGGGCTATGTCTTGAGCCTGAGTTGTGATCCTGTCTGTAGCTTCATCTGGGTTCACAACACCTTCCATTTTCCCACCTCTCTGGGACAAAGGACCTGTCTGGAGGCTTTCCAAGGTGGGCGTCATGGTCTTTTATACTTGAAATAGGTCTTCACCCAGCCCGTTAATATTTCTACCTGTTAGCCTCCTAGTATGATCTGTGCATTGGAACAAGAGCCCCACAGGTGCCCATCGTTTCTGATAGCTAACTATCAGTGTCTTATTCAATACCATACTCAGTACATTGCATATGTCCAACGAACACTAATAAAAACTCATGCAGAAATACATACCTATGAATGTGAAGTAACCCATCTGAGGTCACACAGCTGATCATTTGGGACAATTTCTACTAAAACTCAGTTCTCTTAATTTCTATTTTCTTAATTCCAATTTTCTATTGCACATGAAAATTGGGCACACATTCAGTCCTTTTAGATCATTAGTTAGCAAAACAGTGTCAGATCTTTAAAGAATTTTTAAATTTGTGTTAGTCTATATTTTATAAAATCTATATTTTCCCAAGTGATTCTAGTGAAATTTCTGTTAATCATCAATCACAAAGAATGACAGGGACCACCTAGGTGATGAGGAACTGAGTAAGAAGGGTACAGACATGAGAATGTGTAACAGCAGGTGGAGCAAGGGTGAGAATATGCAGGTTAGGGCAGAAAGCACCACCCTGAACTTTTCAAATCGTGACCAAATGGTCAGGGGAAGCCATGTAAGACAGCCCAAATCATCTAGGTAGCATTATGATATCCAAAATAATTGTATCATTTTAAGAACAGAACATGCTCTGTCCTCTTGAGCACACAGTCTACTGAGATACGTGAAAATATCAAGCAAGGAACATAAGTAGATTCTAAGACCCACAATGAGGTGAACGCATGGGTGGGCTCCAGCCCTATGGAGTCACCAATGGGGAAATTACTCATAGTGTTTCATATACCCCACCAAGACTGTCCACAGAACCCAGTCGGTAGACTGAGCTGGAACCTCTGAATATTATATCACTTCCAGCAATTTCTCAAAGTCATAGGACGATACATATATTCTTGAATGATTATGAATAGAAATGGTTATAAGAACCAAGTAATAAACATTTTTAGTTTTGGAGTCTGTGCAATGGGTATTTTATAGGATTTAGTGTTTCTTTGTTCACATAATGTTTAAGAGAATTTATGCTAAATTAGCCTTGTGAGTCCACTACAAAACTTGTAATGGAGTAATTGATAGACTTGGGATTTTGTAGGGTGTGGCGATGCATCCCTATAATCTCAGTGACTAGGGAGGCAGAGATGGAGGGTTGCAAGTTTGAGACCAGCCTGGGTAATTTAGTAAGACCCTGTCCCAAAATTTTAAAAATAAAATAAAAATGGTAGGGGATATAG
The DNA here is from genome assembly GCA_004027875.1 of Aplodontia rufa. Lineage (NCBI taxonomy): Eukaryota > Metazoa > Chordata > Mammalia > Rodentia > Aplodontiidae > Aplodontia > Aplodontia rufa. The sequence goes on from PVKS010009949.1 coordinate 35,128, forward strand.
CTTAATTGTAAAGCATCCCTGAGTTTAATCCCCAGTCTCTCTCTTTTACACACACACACACAAATGTTGGAATTTCAAGTTGAAGTCTTTTACACAGCATTAGAACCTTTAAGATAGCTGAAAGTTCACCACACTTGTGTGCCTATCAACTGTGGAAGTGTACTGGAAACAAGCAGAATTGAGGAGGCAGAGCAGAGTGAAACCCACGAGGTAGTGTGCTTGGGAGCAGAGGGGATGCTCCTGGGCTTTCTCAGGCTACATCTGGTGCATGTCTAGGGGACCCTGAAGTGAACAGGGGTCTGACTGGGGTACCTGTTTGGAACTCACTGTGATGGGATCAGGTGGCTCTGCGGTAACCTGTTAGGTAGAACTTGACCTACGCAATGCCATTTTGAAACATATCCTCCATCTTAGAATGAGTCACCTCACAGTTACCCTGACTCACTTGCCCCTAAATCCCAAATAATGCTTGCCATCTTGCAAAGAAACCCTAAACACTCCATCATCATAAAAAAGCAGTCTTCCCTGACAATTCCCTAGCACTGGCCTAATCTCCTCTTCCCCCACTCTCCTAGTAGAAGACAGGCACCAGCCTCCACTGGGCCCCAACCCGCAGGTTTCTCCCCAGTAGACCTTTGTTACTGTGAAACACTCTCCTTTTCCTTTATTTCCTTCTTTTGCTTCCTTCCTTACATTTTGGTGCCCAAACCTGGGACCTGTGTAGTGAGGTTCCCACCATGGGTGGCCTCTCTGGGCCTTCCCTTGATGTCAACCCAGTCTCTCTCTCTTTCCACCACCTCTCCCTCCAGCAGCTCCAGTAAAGACCATTCACATCGCTGGACATCACATCTACCATTGCTCTTAATTATTGGGTGAGTGACCTCCCCTGCCTCTTCTGGATTCCTGGTGTCCCTGCCAAGGATTCTGTCTCCATGGATACTGTTCCTCTGAAAAAGCTAGGTCAGAAAAACTCCACCACCCCTGGGTGGTTCATTACCTGCACTTTTTGGAGTATACCCACAGATTGCCTGCGGTTCCATTGGTCATTCCTGGAATGACCTTAGAGAAACAACTTCCTGTGGGGATGCCACTTGATTTTGGTTTTTCTCTCCACCAGAGACCTTGGGAACCTTCCTCAATCCATTTTGCTTAACATGGGCCAAGCCTCATCAAAGCCTCTATGAGATACCCTCTTGGAGTGCTTTCTCAAACATATCCAGATCCTGGGTCTCCAAAAACATAGCCAAAGCTCAAAGACTGGTGTTTTTCTGAAATAGTAATGCCTGGTCCCAATACAAGCCAGACAATTAATAGTCATGGACCTGAAAATGGCATATCTGACTTACAAATTCATAGCATTCTTAAATTCCACAGCAAAGCCAAATGGCCCAAGGTTCCCTGTGTCCAGGCCTCCTCTCCAGCCCTGGTACCTCCACTGCCCATCTTCTTTCTGCCCAAACTGTTCAACTTTTTCACATTCTTCTCAATGAAAAAGCCCTCAAGGGATCCCTCTTTTGGGACCCCTCCCTCTCTGAGAGTTCTGTTTTCTTTCTATTACTCTAAATCCTGTTATTTTGCTCTCTTTCACCCTGTGTCCATGGGTTTCATTCCAACAATCTGCAAGACAGAACCCAGCCAGCCATGCTCCATGTTACATTTATAGGGATTCCCTGAGATCTTAGGAAGGGTGAATTGCCCCTATCTTACTCTTTCTCCGTCTTATAGCAACCTCCCCCAAGAAAATGATCTCAATCGCAGCCCCTGACCCACTGACCCCTGGTTTTTCAGCTTATGTTTTATCAGACTATATCAAATAATGATCTTATTTCCTTAAGAAAAACAGCAGGAGGGTGGGACTGGAGGGTTTGCTCAGTGGTTGGAGCACTTGCCCGGCATGTACAAGGACCTGGGCTCAAACCCCAGCACCACATACACAGCTTAGTGTTGGAGAAACAAAAGCCAGATGAAAAAACAAATACAATTGATTGTCTTTCTCTATCATCTCTCATTCTGTTCTTCTGTCTTAAAAAAAAAAATAGTAGGTCCCTAAGAAAATTCCCCATGGCTCTCATTTTAATTAAGATATTTTAATCTCCTCTTCCCAACTGCTAAGTTATAAGATCTCAAATCTTCAGCCTATTTCAATGCGGACATCATCCCTGGCTTTCTAGACTCATATAAGCAATTGCCAAAACTGGTTTGAGACCAGAGGGGGGGAAATGTCACTTTTAAATCCAAACTGCTATGACACTTTTGCATATTCTGGAAGTCGGGTGCTCCACATTCCAAGTCTTTTTAGATGCCTAAGAGACCTACATCCTTTTACTTTGGGAAAAATGAAGCAAAGATACATCTTCTGGAAACTGAAAATTCAAGACTGTAAACAGCAAAAAGTATTTCAACTTATTAAGAGGAATAATTTTCAAAATAGGTAAAACGAAAGTTTATGTAGATTATGAGCAATGGAACCAGTAATTATACTTGATATAAAAGAGCCACACTGTCATTTGAAAGCCTAGCTTATATCTGTTTCCTTTGACTAAGTCTTTTTCTGGTCATTAACACTGTTTCCCGAATGTATAAGAGATTGAAGGCCATGCTTTGATTTTTGCTAATCCATGCATATCTGATTATTGTTACCATACACTGTGGATTCTAAATTTCATTTTAAAAGTTAAACTTAGTTATTATACAGATATCTGTGTAATTGTGACCCTAACCATTATTGGCTTCTCAGTATATTAGATATATTCATGACCCTTATATAAAATGCAAAGCTTAAGAAACATTTTTTCAAACTGGTGTTTTCCAAACTAGAATTCTCTGCAGCAATAAACTCCTTCAGATTTATATAGAAATAATCAATTATGTTGATATTTAAGTCATTTAATGTTTTGTGACCAGATAAAGGCACCTTATTATTAATATGCTATCTACAAAATTTTGTGTTACTTTTTACACTGGGATGGATATGTTTCTGCAGTTGTTCATTCCATTTTGTATTTTACTGGAAAACTTTATAACTGTTGCCTTTTAGTGTTTTGCACAAACACTAGTTTTACAGAATAACCTGAATTAAGACATGCCATAACCTACAGGACATATAAGATATGATACTAACTTTAAGCATTGTTACTGACACAAATTAAACAAAAGGGGTAACTATAAAATTGTACATATTAAAATTAAAGTCGAGTTACTCCCACTTTAAGACTGGTGAAACCGGTCTGCTGGGTGTTTAAAATCACAACCAGGAGACCAAAGTCAAAGAAATAAAAGGGCAAAGAGAAGCAGCCAATATCTTGGCCCTGGCCTTTAGGGTCAGCTGGGACCCAGAGAACTATGGAATGGACTCCTCTGCCTTGCATCTCTGTTCAGTCATGTGACCTCTCTATCGGGGGATCATGGGGCCACCAGAAAAGCCAACCACTGCACATTCTACAAAGAAGAAAGTTATTAGACATTCCTGATGCTTGCAAGGGCATCTGCATATGGTCAGCAAGACCCTGACCCATCCTTGCAGATGGCACCACTGGTAGAGGAAGGCTAAAGGAGCCAAGAGTCTTCTCACACATCTTTCTCAGCTGACCCTAAGAACAGACACAAAAAAGGTCACTTTTGACCAACTTGGTCTTAAATACCTGGCAAGAGAGTTATAACCAAAGCACAGCCATACACAGACATTTAAAAGAAAAGATGATGATTCTTTTAATGTAACCCAAAATGTACACTTGTGTCAGCCCACCCACCAGCCAATAAAGCTGGAAGATTAAAAAGAAAGGGATACAGAAGACACAACCAGAGTCACACGTTTGTTCTAAGTCAGTTTGAGACCTACAGATTTTCCTAACCTCCGATATGGGCAAACTCAATCTGTTTTTCACGTATACGATTGTTTAGTTCTAATATTTATTCCCCATATTAATCTAAAACATAGTGTGGCACATAAAAGCCCTAACTGACTTTACCAACACAGTTGTAAATAACACACCTAAAGGGATTCTTCCACTAACGCAGAGGGAATGTCAATAAAAAGCTACATTTTAGAAATCAGATGGTATTCCCCAACTCAAGGGGCTACCTACACCATTATAAAACTTAAATGTGTCTCTAGAAACACCATTAATTTTTTGAAAGATCTGACTGTGCTTCACTCACAAATAAATAATGTGTCAGACCACACCCTAAGTTCTAATGAGTTATCATTTTCATGGTCTTCCAACACTGGCTGATAACACTGACTGCTTTTGTACAAATTACTTGCAGAAAATAATGTTTTGCTGTATTGTTTATTGTTCCAGTATGCTCCCTCCCCATGTATACCACATCCAGTCACCTGCCAATCACCGTCATGGACCTCTAGACTTGCCTGAGGCCCAAGATGCCTAGAGTCCATTAAGTGCCAGATGGTCATGGAAATATGACCCTCCATGGAGCTGCCCCCCAACTTCTACTGAGGCCCCCTCAATAGACTGAGTTTCCCTGACAGCCACAGCCAATGCTCACCATTAGCATGAAGGAAACAGAATGGTCATTGCTCCTTCCCCCTGACAATAGTCAAGGACCTATTCAGAGTTTGGATTGAGGCAGAACATAGATTACCTATAGGCAGGCAGAAATGGGGACCTTGGAGAATGGGATCCTACCACCCTGGGTTCAAACCTTGGGCTAAATCCTTTTTTGTTTTTTTTTCTGCCCCATGCATGCTTGGATGCTCAACTCCTATCTTTGGCAGACACATGTTAACCAAACACAATGCCTCCATTCATCTTTATATCCACTATGGCCCCCCACACTACTCTGTCTCTTGTGCCAGCCAGAAGCTTTTCCCTCCCCTCTAACACACCTGTCAACTCTCCTCCCTGAGATGTCAGCCACAGCGTAGGACACCTCTAAGGCCACCCACCACATTCCTGTTAACATTTCCCTTTAAGACCCTGCCTCCATCTAAAGAAAGTTGTCTCCTATCACCTCTCTGGCTGCCTCAACTATAACCAGGGAATCTTCTTCCAGGGTGGAATTAACACATCTGTTTAGCCACTAACTGGGCAGGAACTTGCCTAGCTCTTTTTCTCTTCCCAATTCTTTGTAGGATTATTGACCTTGTCATTTTGACTATTTGTCTCTTTTTTACAAAGAGCCATGAATACCACTACTCATTTCAAGTTCTTCATAGTACATATTTTAAATACTTCATAGCACCTTGAATAGAATAATAGCTCAAAAAACCATAATGGTTTTTATGGTCTAGTTTCACAGCAAGTAAAGGACACAAAGGTCCCCTCCTTCTGTGACTGTACTTGACCTGCCTGCAATGCAGACACTGCTCCTGGGTAACTTTGCCTATGTGCTAGGCTACAGAAAGCCCCAGAGTTAGTCTCTTAGCAGCATTTGTTTGATTTATTAAAGCTTTCCTAAAATTCCATTTGCATCTGTCCAATTCTCCTGCACTATTTATATTACTTTACCTTTCTGCTGTTTACCTTACCAGCACCTTTATTCTTTCTGAAGAAAATTCACGTAACTCTTTTGTGTAGGTCTAAGTCACATTTTTCACATTTTGGATGAAAGCTGCCATGTGTTTAGTGATTGTGTGACCAGGAACAGGGCCCTGAAGAGTGGACATAGCACAGGATCATTACACTATGTGTGCCTTTCTCACATGCTCAGACCCTAAGTTGTCAGCTTTTTCTTTTCTTTCTTCTTTTTTTTTTTTTTTTTTTGGTACTGGGGATTGAACCACTGATCTATTTTTATTTTTAACTTTGAGATAGAGTCTCACGAAGTTGCAGAGGGCCTTGCTAAGTAGTCCAGGCTGGCTTCTAACTTGTGATCCTTACACCTTTGCCTCCTGAGTCACTGGAATGACTGGCATATGTAACAATGTCCAGTTTTATTACTATTTTTAAGGGCAGGGTTTAGACATGATGAAGGTAAGTGCCCTTCACTGCTGACATTCTGTGGTGGCAGGCGACTGAAAGCGCATGAATGGACAAACACAGTCAATGAACCTTTCTCCTCCATTTTTAGGCTGTACTGATGCGTGTTAGGACTGAGGAGGGCAGCTTCATCTCATCCAGGATGGCAATCAGTAAAGGAATGACAGACATTGACACCAAACCAACTGAATAAAGTAAACAAGAAAATAAAATGAACTTTTATGAGAACTTACTAGGAGCCAGGAAGAAACCTGTCATTACCTGGCATTATTTCATAAAGTGTTCAGCAAGATTCTACGGCGTAGACAAAAACGCTATCTTCATTTGCACATAAAACATAAAATAGGAAGTGTGTAAGGATTCACCATTTTCAATTTTCACCTGATTATCATACAAACTCTCAGTATTAGGTATTGCCACCGGTCTACAGTTGAAGAAAGACGAAGTGGGTTAAAAGACCAGCCCCACGGCACTATGTCCAAGTGCGGAAAGACTTCTCCGTGACTCCCCAACATTTTTTCCATGGTATCTGCTCCCTATTCACCAGAACGCTCTTCCACCATTTTTTCTTTAACTGCAGAACCCATTATCCCAGCTCTTCAGCAACAAGACACCACGCCCCACTTCACTGATGAATGCGCCCCTCACCTTCTCACACCACAGCCGCACCTGCCAAGGTGAGGGCCTTCTTGTTAAAATGAAGGGAGGTGGGAGTTCTGCCCAATCCAACCCCCTGCTCAGGCTCTGGATCTGCCCCTCTGGCTTTCTCTAGCCCTCCGTTCACCTCCGTATCCTCTCCCCACTACACCACCTGTGTCTCCCTTTCCAATGGATCATTCCTACCAGCGTGTCTTCCATCTTTAAACCACCTTCCTCCCGTCCATGGCGTCTGCCAGCCTCTCACCTGACAGCCGTTCATGACCAAACCCATCAAGCTTCTCTACTCACAGTGGCTCTTCCTCATTCCATTCTTTCGTCAACCAATGCCAAGCTAGTTCCTCACTTAACCTCTTCTACAGAAATCACCCTTGCCAATGCATCAGGGCATCCATGTTGCCAAGTCTGAAAGAAACTTCCCTATCTTTGTCTCTGTCCCTCAATAGCAACGGAATTGGGTCAGTGCAGTTTCATTTCCAAACATCTCCTCTCTTGGCTGCTGTAATCTTGAGTTCTTTTCAGTTCTTCTACTGCTCACCTGGCTGTTCCTCATTCTACTTAGCACTGTTCCTCCTAAGACCTCTAAATGTGGGAGTTCCACACAGTTCAACTCAGATTCTTCTATTTTCTCTCTATATTTCCAATGGAATTCAATTTTTCCCCTTGGTTTAAAATAGGTCTACATTCTGGAAATTCCCACACTTATATCTGTAATCCCAGACTTCTTTTTTGAGCATCAGATACCTCACCTCTGATTCCTGAGATTAAATGGTATCTCCTCTCACAGATATCTGTCATCTTAAAATGAACAAATTACAAAATTAACTCTTGGCTTGCAACCTGTACGCACTGTTCCTAGTTCTTGTATCCCTTGTTTTAAGCATGTTAAAAAATGTTACCATTATGATTTAGATACGAGGAATCCCCAACGTTCACGTTTAAGACAATGCAAGAAAGTTTAGTGGAGAAATGAGTGGGTTATGAGAACTTTAAATAAATTGGTGGATTAATACACTTATAGGGATGAACTGGCCAGTAACTACGGGCAGGTGGGGAGCAACAGGAGGAAACGGGTCGCTGGAGGTGCACCTGACCCAGGTGAGTAGGACTCTCTCTACTTCCTGGTGGCCACGTCCTGAGCTGCTGTCCTCCTCAACACCCTTCTGCCATGATGTTCTCCCTCACCTGGGCCCAGAGCAAAGGAGTTGGTCATCTATGGACCTAGATCTCTGAAACTATGGGTGCCAAACAAACTTTTTCTCCTCCAAGATTGGTCTTGTCAGGTCTTTTGGCCATAGTGATAAAAAAGCTGACTACAACACTGTGGCTATGCTCAGAGATTACTGCTGAGATACGTGAGCCTCCTCTTGCCCTAGCCTCCCTGGGGAAGTTGTCAGCGTGGTGACAGCTAACTGGAGGCAATGCCAGTGGATCTTGGCAGAAACTACGCAGTATTGGTGCAGTCCTTCAGAGACAGATTGGCAAACTGAAACGCTAAACTATATTAAGAAATTATACTAGATTCTTATGCAAACATATACATGCAATGATGAAAACAAAATTCAGTCTGTACAAAATATCTACAAGTGCTTCTGCAATTATTCCAAGGCTACCACTGTCTTTCTCCAGTGATAATCAATCTTTTACATTTCTTGCTCATTTTCTCTAGAAATTTTTCTTGGACTATACAAGCACAAGCACAAGCACACACACACACACACACACACAATCTATCTATATATAGTTTATATATAGTTGCCCCATTTTAACAGAAAAGAAATTGAACCACATATACTCTTTTGTAACTTTTTTTTCTGAAAACTTGCTTTTGATACATCTAGAAGGTCTTGTTCTTTTTAAAAGTTATTTCATTTTAAAAAGATCTACCTTATTTTATTTACCCACCGCAAGCCCTACAGTTTCTCCTGAGTTTTTGCTACTATAGGCAATCACACAACAAAATATGCTTACTCTTGGACATGCAGGTGAATATTAGCTGTAGGATAATTGTCTGTAAACAGCACCTGGCACTGTGTTTATGTTAGTGCCCTCATCTGACAATTTCCAGGGACCCTTCCTAACACAACTGATCTTACCTGTCTCTATGGATTGTCTTTCTGTCAGCAACATTAGAACATGCAAACTGTTGTTGATCAAGAAAAGATTTAATTAAGTGCAAGCGAGCTTTCTGCTTGCATTGTGACATGAAGCACCACACTACAGATTAGGGGAGAGGTATTTTAGAAGTCAGGGAAGGGTACATTGACTAGTGTAGAATATGAGTGGATGAAATGCATTTATATCCCTTATTTCTGCACTTTGTGATTGCTACTTTCTTTTACAGGACACGAAAAAGGGGCACGTTAATTTTCTTCTCCCCTGGGTTTAAATTCAACGTGTTTCTGAGAGTTGTACATTTTCTCAGGGTTGCTTGTAACACACATCAAGTACAGCATGGTGGCTTCTATTTGCAAGAGTCTATTTTTAATACATTTTTGTGCTTTTTGCTTCAAAGTGACCTGACAGCGTTGGACAGAATATACACACACGCTGTCACACTCAACCATCACTGCTGAGATTGTGTGAGAAAATTCCACAGCAAGAGCATTATGGACAAGTCTTTCTCTGCTGTAGGAAGATGGAAGACTCTCTGACAAGGATTTTATTTTCATTGTAGTGGCTGTCAGCACAGCCATTTATCATAGGCTGAATTAATAAGGGAAGAACAGAAGAAAGATGGCTTGCTGCCAGCAGCTTGGGGATGTTCGGGGCGCACAGATCAATCAGCTGGGCACACTGGCTATTGTCTACTCATCACTTCATTTTCACTGAGTTTCAGGACAGATAACAGCAGGCCTTTTTCTGAAGCACGATCCTAAATTGGCCACCTATTCTTGGTTTCCTTTCCCACTTGGTAAAGCCCATGGGATGCTCATCAAGGTGGAGTAATGTGTTTAGATTAAGCTAATTCTCTGGATATCAACTTGTGGTAGACCACTGCTCTCGTCCACTGGCTGAATGCACGACAGTCTTAAGGTCCTTTCAAAGCTCATAAACAAAATAAATTAGCATTGGACACATCTTTTTTTTTTTAAAGAAAGAATCAATTTTTGTTTAGTTTTTCATGTGGCTTTCATTGCTCCAACACTTGCTTGTATATGTGGTGGTGGGGTTTGAACCCGTGTCTTCCCGGATGCCTGACAAGTGTCCGAACCACTGAGCCACAGCTCTAGCCCTGGCATCAAACATACGAGAGGCAATGGGAGCAGCATAAGTGCATGTGCACACACACACATGCATGCACGCACGCGCACACACACACACAGAGTGCTTTCAGTACTTCTGGGGGTCAAGCAGGCCACAGAGGAGAACTACTGTAACACTCACTTCCAGCGGACTGGTCTAATAGACATTTGCTGTTTCTCTTACCCAGAACTCGTTTCTTTTTGCCAATCCAGCTTTGTGATTTTTCTCAGCAATGCACACCCTCTGCCATGTTCAAATCTGACTGGGTTCCATATCTATGTTCAAGGCTGGAGAATTCAACTTAAGTATGCCACAGCACAGCATGGAATGCCCCAAGCCACAGTGACAGGTTCATCAATGACTCAGGACCCAACAGAGCGAGAGAGACATCATTAGAATTTTTAGAATTCTCGGATATTAGATGGGGGGCTCAAAATAGAGCTTCTAAAGGCTTCCCAAAATAACCTGAGGATGAAGACAACATGACGGAGGACTGAAATAACACACTGAAGTCAGTCTGCATGATATCTTTTGATGCCCTGGAAAGTACCCACCTTAAACCCATATCCATCTGAATTAAATGAAAGAAGAAAATTTTCCAATGTTTTTTAAAAAGCCAGTTTGAACTGGGTTTCTATCATCATTAGAAAATTTTAATACTCCACTGATCAGGTTTATTTAGTCACAGTATTTTTTTCTTCTTTTTGTTTTATTTTTTCTTTTTCTCCCCCCCCCCCCCCCCCCCCCCCCCCCCCCCCAGTGCTGGGGATTGAGCCTAGGGCATCAAGCATGCTAGGCAAGTGCTCTACCACTGAGCCACATCCCTAGCCCGGGTTTATTGAATTCAGAGCCCCAAATCCCAAAGCCTCAAAATTGTTCCTGAAGTTATTTCTCTATCAATAGAGACAAATAGCTTTTAAACTGAGAAATCGCAAAGCATGAAAAATACTAAACTTGCTTCATAAAATGAATTGTTTCCCATGCTATGAAAAATCAGGAATAAGGCCTTCATTCCTGTAACTACTGACACAGTCTTCTGGAGTTGATGTTTTTATGAGGATAACCATTAAAGCTGGCAAAAACAGAACAGCAGCAGCAACAACAACAACACAAACTGAATATAGGCGTTGGAATGATAACGAGAAAGGAGAAATACTGCACTAAAAACTAGAAAAACACAGTACTCAGGAGATGTATCATGTAGGATTTGCCATTTTGGTGGAGGAAGCTACAAGACTGAGCAGTATTTCTCAAAGTTCATAGACAGGAATGAAAGTCCAGGGCTTGCTAACGAAGGGGGTAATGACAAACTCCCTGTAATATTTCCTTGGGGTGCTGGATGTGACTTGTCCCAGGAGGAAATTGTCACTGAAACATTTCCCATATGGACTGATCTCAGCTAGGATACACATGGGACCCCCAGAAAAAGGACCACTTCCATAACTGATTTAAAATAATCCCAGATTACTGAAGCCCTAATTCTTGTATCAGAATAAACCCCAAAACTTCTTGAGGAACACAGTATCATCCCAGGTCAGAAATTATTTCTGCAATTTTTGGAAATAATTTCTGGCACACAATGAAAAATTATAAGACAGCTGCGAGCAGTGGTGCAGGTCTGTAATCCCAAAGACTTAGGAGGCTGAGGCAGGAAGATCATAAATTCAAGGCCAGCCTCAGCAACTTCAGAAGGCCTTAAGCAACTTAGTGAGACCTTGTCTCAAAATAAAAAAGTAAAATAAGATAAAAAGGGCTGGGGATGTTGCTCAGAGGTTAGGCATCCCTGAGTTCAATCCCTGGTACAAAACAAAACGAAAAAACACACACACATACACACAATACAGAATTGAGACAGCATGAAAGAGAATCCCTGGAGGAGAAAATAGAAACCAATCCATAGAATCTTTAGCTCTTTAGATACTGGAGCTAACTTTAGAGCCACTGCACTTACTATTTCAAGGAGTTAAAAGACACGACAGAAATAATGTGAAAAGAATAAAATAGGAATTATAGAACAGGAAACTATTAAAATTAAGATTTAACAGTAGAATAGATGCTATAAAAGAGACAATTAGTGAAAAGATTACAGAAAATATTTATAATGAAACAGGCAGATAAAATTGTACCAAAGACAGAAGCTGTGCAGAAGTCTCATACACATTTAGATAAAATTTTTAAAACGCAGGATAAAAAGAACACAGAAGGGTTGGAGCAGTGGCTCAGCAACAGCCGTTACAGCGTTTGCCAGGCAGTGTGTGAGTACGTGATTTCAAACCCTAGCACCATGTACACAACGAGGTCTCAGAACAACAAAAGTCATGTGAAAAATAAAAATGGATTCTTTCTCTCTCAACTGTCCCTCTCTCTTTCAAAAGAAAAAAAGAGGGCAGAAGAAATATTTGATAAAATACAGGTGAGATTATCCTCAAATTTAGGAAACACATCGATTTACAGAAGCAAGAAACCTTAGGAAGAGAAAATTAGGGTCTGGAGCGGTGGCTCAGCACTTATGGTGCTTGCCTGGCATGCGCGAGTACACAGGTTCAAACCCCAGCACTCACGTACACAACTGAGTGTCAGAGCAACGAAAGCCATTTGAAAAACTCAACAAAAATTGATTCAATTGATATTCTCTCTCTCTCTCACTGTCCTTCTCTCTTAGAAAAAAAAGGAAAATTAAAACAAATACGTTGAGGCATCATGAAAAATTGAAAAGAAATTTAAAAGTACCTCTGTATGTAGCACAAATTATGTTCAAAAGTAACATTTATATTTATAATCTGATATGTCAACAGGAGCAAACAAGAAAAAGGAAGCTAAAATACAATGATACTTGCCACGCGTGCTGAGAAAATGATATACTTTTATATTCAATTAAAGTAGTCTTCAGAATTAAATATGAATGAAAGACACTTTAGATGAATAAAGACTGAGATAATTTGTTATTAGCAGGCCACCAGTAAAGGAATTATCCAGGAGTCCTTTTCAGACACAAGAGCCGTGCATCAAAGAGAGACAAAATGAAGTCTAAGAAAGCTGTTAAAATTATGAACCTAAACGAACACTGGCTTTTAAATGCTGTCATATGTGACTTAAAATAGATGAACAATAAAAATATATCACGCTATAAGGCACATAAATTAAAAGGGGATATAAGATATAAAGGTATTGGATTGTTCAAGAAGGAAGTAAAAGTAGAAAAATACAAAATAGTACTGGTCAAAATGAAAGAAAACCCTCCTTCCATGTTCGTCCCCAAAGCAGGGAGTGATAAAAAATGTACACAGCCTCAAATCCTCAATTTTTGAAAAATGTTAGTGATTTCCATATTGATTTCTCCATTTTGTGTAATCCCAATAAAAATCCCAAATGTTTTAAAGTGGAACTTGACAACCTTATTATAAAATCTATATGGAAATCTAAAGAGCCAAGATTAATCAACACAATCTTGAAGAAAACCAAGAGTGCTTACCAAAGAACAGTAATTTAAACAGAGGCACTTACTGGTAGAAGAACAGACTTCTAGACTAAAGGGACAGAGGAGAAAGCCCAGAAACATATCAATGTACAGAAAGACACTTGAGATATGATTCAGAACAGTGAAAAAAGATGATCTTTCCCATTGGGATTCCTAGGAAAAAAGGAGAGAGGTGGAAAACCAAAGCAGAATCTAATGTCCAGTCCATATCACACACAAAAAAGTAATTGGTAGATTTCTTTCTTTCTTTCTTTCAAAAGAGAGAGAAGGAGAGAGAACCAACTATTTATTTTTCCATCTGGGCTTTGTTTCTCCAACACTTACTTGTGTATGTGGCGCTGGCGTTTGAACCTGGGTCCTTGTGCATGCCAGGCAAGTGCTCTAATGCTGAGCCACTGCTCCAGCCCAGTAGATTTCTGAATGAATAAGAAAGGTAAAACAATAAAGATTTTTTAAGATAATTTAGGTGACTATCCTCATGATTTCAGAAAACGAGATCATTTAAAAATAAGTGTACAAAAAGCATTAACCAAAAAACAAAACATAGAGAAGTTCACTACATTAAGAAATTCAGTTCCTCAAAAGAAACCATTAAGGTTTTTTTTTTTTTTTTTTTTTTTTTTTTTTACAAAAAAGCCACATAATGGATCTGGTTCCAGTGCTTGCCTTGCATGTGCAAAGACCGAGATTCACACCCCGGCACCACATGTACAACTAAGTGTTGGAGCAACAAACATGAGAGGAAAAATAAATAAAATTAATTTTTTTTCTCTCTTTCAATGACTCTTCTCTCTTTAAAAAAAAAATGTCACATAATGGTGGAGGATATTTGCAAAATATGTAACTGAGAAAAGGACTCATATATAAAGACTGTTTTCCGATCATAAGAAAAAATGAGCCCCCCAAATGTACAAGACACTTGAATAGGTAATTGACCATAGGATATATAAATAACTCTGAAGTGATTCTTGGCTTCATTAGTAATACAGGAACTGCCTATTAAAACCACAATGAAGTACTACTACCCAATTCACCAGGGTGGCTGAAATTAAAAAGACAGAATAACAATTTACATATGGCAACAGAAACTCCTAGGTATTGCTGGTGGAAAATATACACTGGGGAAAACAGTCCAGAAAGTTTTTGGTGGTTGTTACAGTTTAGATATGAGGTATCCCCCAAAGCTCCCATGTTAATGCGGGAATATTCAGAGGAAAAAAGACTGGATTATGAGAGCTGTGACCCATTTGAATGGACTGACTGTAGACAGGTGGGGTATGGATGGAGGAGTTGGGTCACTGCAGGTGTGCCCTGAAAGTGTGCCTCTTCCCCATAACCCTTTCCTCCTTGCTCCCCTTGCTTCTTCCTTGCTACCAGAAGGGAAGTACCTTCCCTCTACCACACCCTTCTGCCATGATGTTCTTCCTCACCTTGGGCCAAGCAATGGAGCTGGCCTTCCTTGGACTGAGACCTCTGAAGTCATGAACTACACATAAGCTTTCCCTCCTTTCAGTCATTTTCATTTGTGTATTTTGGTCACAGCAACTACAAAGCTGATGAAAACAGTGGTATTTACCAAACTTGAGCTACACGTCTCCAAAGATTCAACCATTTTAAGCATATACTCAACAAAAACTTGTGCATGTTTAGTAAGTGATGGAAACAAAAATATTCATGGGAACATACTTTACAGTTTGCCCTTAACACTAAGTAATCCAAATATTCATTAACAGCATGACAGATAAATAATATGTTCCTAGAATGAATGTACAAAATATGAACAAAACATTTACAGGATGGCAAAATGGATAAAATCTCAAAAATATGATCAAAAGAACTGAAAACAATTGTGTATCATATGATTCCATTTACGTAAAGCTCTAAACAGGCAAGCCTAACTTATAGTGATTTGTAGATACAAACTTGCATGGTAAATCCATTAAAATAATTATTATAAAAGTCAGGATGGGGAAGCTGGAGCAGTGGCTCAGCAGTTACGGCGCTTGCCCAGCATGTGCGAGTACACGGGTTCGAACCCCAACACCCACGTACATAATTAAGTGTCAGAGCAACAAAGGCCATGTGAAAAACTCAATAAAAATTGATACTCTCTGTCTTTCCCTCTCTCTCTGTCCTTCTCTCTCTCTTAAAAAAAAAAAAAAGGTCAGGATGGTGATTGGGGAGAGCAAGAATGAAAAACAAAGGTTTTGTGGACTGGGGACATGTTCCATTTCTTAGTGAGGGTGGTACATAAATGACCTTTTCCTTTACAATAATTCATCAAGTTCTCCCTCTTAAATGTATTTTTGGTATACATTACATTTCATTGTAAAGAAAAAGGTTATAAAATATTCGCAAATGTCAAATAATCTAAGCAAGTTGGGGCCATAGGTACGTATCCTATAGCAGCTCAAGTAGAGGTTTCTGCAGTCGGATGCCTGGGTTTAAAGTCCCGCTCTTTCTTACAAGGTTTGTGCCATGGCTGAATAACTTAACCTTTTAAAGCCTTCACTCTCCTTTGTGCAGCAAAGGCTTCATGCACTTCCAAGGATGGCAAGGGACAAAGCATGTGAGGGATTTATCAGTGGCCTGGCACACTGGGTGGTGACATTTTATTTTAGTTATTCATCCACATCAGTGTTCCAGATGGCAGTCAAACCCATACTTCTGCAGAACTGGCTTTAATTCATACCTTCCTGCTTCTGGCCCTTGCTTTTTTTTTTTTTTCCAGAGAGAGAGAGGAGGAGAGAATCAATTTTTGTTTTCTTTTGCACTGGTTTATGTTTCTCTGACACTTAGTTTTGTATGTGGTGCTGGGGTGCAAACCTGGGTCCTCATGCAAGCCAGGCAAGCGCTCTAGAGCAGAGCCACCTCTCCAAGCCCCAGCTCTTATTTTTTTTAATGCTGCTATCTGAAGTCCTTAATGATAGGGATGGAAACAGTCATTATAACATCACCTGGGAGTTACAGAGTGATTTACAGCTCACAAAAGCTTGCCTGCTGCTACTTTCTCACGGAATTGTTTAGAACAGCATAAGAACGCAGGTTTACTTCCACCCAAGACGCAGCCCTAGAAAGGAATGCTTAGGTGGAATAACGGACCTGCCAGAGGTCCCAGGAGCCAGTAAGTGCAGGACAAGAGACTGAAACTCCTGGTCTGCTGTCTCCGAGTCTGGGACTGCCTCCCTTATAAAGGCCTCCCGGAAGCTGAAGGCCCACTGGCTGCTTGGTAGTCGGGAGGGGGAATAGCCAAGTATGGTTTCCACGGACTCCTGGTTCTCTTCTCTACTACTTACAGTCTAAGGAGGCTGGTTTCCACCATGATGTAAACCAAGAACTTGAAGTGAGACCTTTGCCTCTCCCCCAGGGGAAAGGAGGCCATCTATGATCACCATCCATTCACTATGCGGAAACCCGACCCTGGTGTTTATTCCACTTCAGAATAAGGACAAATTCCCTTCCTGCTGCTCTCATCTCTTTTCATCTTTTCCTGCAAATGCTTTTTCTCTTTCTCAGAATTACCACCTCGACATTGTGCTACAGTCATTACCCTGAATGACAGTGACAACTTGGGGACAGGGAAGCATGTCTATGCTGATTTCTTTCCAGGTCTCTAAGAATGTGTCGTTAAATTCAACTCTTACACGTAACCCAGACCTTGACTTGTCTCTCTCAAGGCCGACCCTGAGACAGGTGCATCTGATGAACTGAGGCGGGCACTCTCCTGGGTCTCCAGCTGTGCAGAAACACCCCAAGTCCCAGGAAGTCTCTCTCTCAGGCCCACTTAGCACCTGCACTTCTAATTCTGACTGTTGGATCACTGATATGGGAAGCTACTTTAAAACAAAAAATTGCTGACAAAACTGAGTTCTGGAAGAGAAACTGACGGTTAGAGTTTTATTTTCCCTTTTTATAAAGGAATTCAGTGCCATTCCTTAGAAAACGGGAATAGAAGATGGATTTTAATTTGGTTTCTCATTCAGCCTTTTTTCTGGCAGAAATCACTTTTTACAGGGAAAGAAAGCTAGACCTCAAAGTTTACAGGTTGACGCATTTTTTAAAGCATCTGTTGAGTTCTACTGTTTGTCAAGCATTGTGCAGAAGGCCAAAGACACAGACAAGCCCCTGCCCTCAGGGAGCACACGCACAGTTACTCAAGCACAGGAGACTGCAGCTTCCTTATCTGTGAAGTGCCGACCATAAACCCTGCTCAGTACAGGTCCAAGAGCTGAGGAATGTGAGACCCATCTGTGAGGACCAGGCTACACGGCTGTGTCATAAAAATTCAGCTTTATTAAAACTGTCAGGAGCTATTACGGTGCTATTCTTCATGGGCGCTCATATTTACATCCCCTATGATTAAAATGTGCTTCTTGATGTAGGGCAGGGACTAAGACTCCTTCACTAACTTTTAAAAGCAAAGAACTTTACAACTTTACAAGAGGATAGCATCTTATCGTCTCAAAGGGAAATAAACATAATCCCTCCTTCCAGCATATGAGAGTGTGACCGCAGGCACAGCAGATGGGTAATTTAAGTCATTCTGCATTTTAAATTAAAACAATCAGAGATACACTATAGATTAAATGCAAGATCGCCATGACTTTTTAAAAGAAAACAGTCAGACTTTTCTTACGTGTAATAGCCCCCTGCAAGCTAAACCCTCAGGATTGTGAGGGAGAACTAATCCTTGGTACTTTTCCATACTTGATGGGTTTTGGTGAAAAACTATAAGGTAGATCAGATAAATGATCAAAGAGAAAAATCCTACCTGCTACATGTAAAATCAAAAAACAGGAAGTTGGGGTTGGAGCGGTGTCTCACCGGTCACAGCCCTTGCCTGGCATGCAGGACGACACAGGTTCTAAACCCAGCACCACAAACACAACAGAATATTGGAGCAACAAAAGCCACATGAAAAATCAAATAAAAATTGATTCTCTCTTTCTCTCTCTCTCATTGTTCCTCTCTCTCTTAAAAAAACCAACCAACCACAGGAAGTTCTCCTCCCTGAACTCGGTATCATGGTTCTTCCGTGTTGAGGGTTTTGTTCTTGGTGTTTCCATATGGGAAACAGCACTGCACTGCTCGGGCTGTGCAAGCAGCGAGCTGGTCTAGCCGTCTGACGCAAGACCCAAAGTACAAAGCACCAGCTCCCCAGTAGCAGAGATAGCTCCTGCTCTGTCTTCAGCTTAACTTCTGGACAATGATTTATCTGTTACCCTACATATTTCCTTTTACAGAGCACAGTCCTGAGTAACTAAATCCTTAAGAATGCAAATTTTGAGTGGGGTGTGTTAAAACATGCCTGTAATCCCAGGAACTCAAGAGGCTGAGGCAGGAGGATGGCAAGTTTGAGGCCAACCTCAGCAACTTAACAAAGCCCTAAACAACTTAGCGAGACCCTGTCTCAAAACATATGTACACACACACACACACACACATATACATGCATACATGCTGGGGATGTGACTCAGTGGTTAAATGTCCCTGGAATCAACAATCTGGTACCAAATAAATAAAAATTTTAAAAAAGAATGCATATTTTGCCTTCCAAGGTGGACAGAAAACTTTCTGACAGCTCAAAGTGTTCCCCACCTGGCCGGTACTTTGGGGCACAATCACGAAGCTTTCAGAGAGAAAGGCTGTCTGGTCCCAGCTGGCAGGAACCGGACGGCTCTCAGTTGACGGCTGACTGGGAATGAACTAGACCCACTGGCCCTGAGTTCTCCAAGCCCTTTATTTCTCCCTTTACCGCGGCTAAAGGCCTCCGAGCGCTTCCCACCTTCCCTCTTTTACAGGCAAGGCCCTTAAAGCATTCTTTTTAGAGTCAAGGCTACTCACATTTAGAGTCCCCGTTTCTACTGCCGTACTAGAGTCCCTATTTCGGGGGCCGGGGCTACTACCTGCATCTTCTACCGCTGCTGATCTCTCCGCCGTCTCTGCAGCTGCTGCTTCTTAGCTTCTACCTGACTAGTCGCAACTCTATTTATCCATTACAACAACCAATAGGGGTACAGTTCAAACACGTTTATCCAATTGTACAAATGAGTGGCCAAATAGCTTAGTCATGCGGTCAGGCAATCTGCTATTAAGGAAGATACAAGCCGGCTGGGACAGAGTTGTTTACCACCAAATCTTTTACAAGCCAGCTGGGCCTCATGTTGAGGTCAGTCCCCAACAAAAGGCTACAGCCCTTTTTAAAAACTGTCAGCTTGCTCTACAGTGGCTATTGGTCTCCATAAAGACCATCAAAGGAAGGTAAAGGGGACCAGGAAAGGAGCTCTGCACCAGTCAAAATGTTGCTAAGCCGCCCTGTCCCACCCTTTCAGGGGACCTAAAAGTGAGTTTTGCTCAATATAATACTAAATTCTCCACCCAGGGTCATCCCATCTGGCTTCTTCTTCTTTTTTATTTTTTTTTTTTTGAGATGTGTGAAGAGGCCTGGCCTTAAACTGAGCATGCTCAAGAACGTGCCTTCCTCTACATGCGAAGCCCAGTGTGTTCTCCACCAATGCATGTGCGTTTCTCAGGTGTGCGCCCCAGCTTTGCTTCCTCCCCACCCCCGGTTCTTTCCTTCCTTGCTGGAAGTAATAAACCCCCTCTCCACTCTCATCTCCTGGTTGTGCTGTTGGGCCTTGCATGCACCGAGAGGCAAACACATTCTAACTGGTCACAACATGTCTAGCAACCTCCACGTGGCTTTGAAGAGCGCTGGGTGTGAAGAAGTTTTACCTCTCTCGCCCGCCAGCTAGAAGTACTGGAGGTGGTCCAGGCGCTGCTGGCCCTCCGCACATCAGTCCAGTTTACCTGGGCTATGCTCTTGAGTGACAGGGTGCCAACTGGCCTTTTCCTATTGCTTAAAGACTTTGGCTAAGCCTTCAAACTGAGAGCAATGGATGATAAGTGCATAGTTGAAGGAGACGTTTGCTGGTCTGATGCCAGTCCAGTGACCCTGGAAGAAAGGAAGGTATTCTTTGAAATAAATTCATAAGGGCTGGAGCAGTGGCTCAGCGATTACGGCGCTTGCCTGGCATGCACAAGTACGTGAGTTCAAACCCCAGCACCACGTGTACAACGAACTCTCAGAGCAATGAAAGCCATGTGAAAAACTAAATAAAAATTGATTCTGTCTCTCTCTCACTGTCCCCTCTTTCTTAAAATAAATACATAAATAAATAAATTCATAATGAGAGGACAAAGCGGGGACTCAGGTCCCTGTTACCCTTTCTTTCTTCTACGGTTTGGAGGAGCTGTGAGGAGGACACTTTGTTCACTGACTACAGCCACTCATGAGAAAGCAGAGAAGGGTCCTCAGGTACGGTCCCACAGCTTGGCGGGGAAAAACAAGTGAAGTTTTGAGCACCAGGGGAGTTCCACACCGTGCTGGAAGAAGTTACCCAAGGGCTGCCTGCCCAGATGAGGGGAGCCCAGAGCACACAAAGGGCGGCTTCCGAAGGTCAGCTGGAGACTGCACCTCTTGAAGTCTGCAAGTATCAGCTCCCAAGAAGGGACTCACGCAGCTCACACACAGAAGAGCCACAAATTGGATGACCATCATGACAAAATTGGGCAAGTGAAAGGCAACTATAAACACCACCAGCTAAGAAAACCTGTACTTCTTTTTCCGTTATAAATCTTTTACTCTTTGCCTCCTACTTTTCCCCTTTCCAACTGTCTGTTAAACTAGTAAAGATGCAGAGCCCAGGAGCTGGAGCAGTGGTTTGGCGGTTACGGTGCTTGCCCGACATGCACGAGTACACAGATTCAAACCCCAGTTCCCACATACTTAACTAAGTCTCAGAGCAACGAAAGCCACGTGGAAAACTCAATAAAAATTGATTCTCTCTCCTTCTCTCTCACTGTCCTTCTCTCTTTAAAAAAAAAAAGTCCGGAGCCCAAAAAAGAGAGAGACAGGGATCAAAGAACACGAAAGAACAGCCTGTGTCCTTCTTCTTCACCTCTGTGAGCAAGAAGTGAAGGTTGGGCTGGGAGAGGGCAGAAGGTTTAATTGTCTAAGAGACTCAAGTTTTGATTTGAACTATACCAAGGTTTTATTTTTTTATTTTATTTTATTTGGTACCAGGAATTGAAACCAGTAGTGCTTAACCACTGAGCCACATCCCCGGTCTCTTTATTTTTCACTTTTGAGACAGGGTCTCACTAAGCTTCTTAGGGCCTCGCTAAGTTGCTGAGGCTGGCTTTGCACTTGTGATCCTCCTGCCTCAGCCTCCTGAGTTGCTGGGATTACAGGCGTGTACCACTGTGCCTGGCTAAACTACACCAAGGTTTTAAATATTTATGCGTAAGGAAGTTGTGGGGTTTGAACATGGAAGAGAAGTCTTCAGCTACTGATGGCAATCACTGAGAAATTCAACATATTTCCTAATCACATGCTACTAAATTCAACTTATCCAACAAATGGGTAACAGTTAGCTGCTCTGCAATGTCATAGTTCTTTGATATGCCATCGATTAAGTGCCCAGAGAATTATACTGAAATCTTCTTAGACCTTAAAATCGGAAGAGCAGACCTTCTTATAAATGGCAAGCAAAGGCCTTGACACACTTTAAGAAGGACGAATAGTAGCTCTCAGTATGACAAGAGCATTTTAAGGGTAAGCGTGAGATTTTTTCTGTTTTCAGAAAATGCACGAAAGTAAAACCCACATTGCCTTTAGACAAGGGTTAAACACAGAGTTTTCAGTACTTATCAAAACCTGGAAGCTCACTTGCACTAAATGAGTAATAAATGGTGGAGAGCCACCCTGTAGAATGGGATGGTGTGATGGTGAAACTACAGGCGACAACCGGACGAATCTCACATGTGCAATAAGGCAGGGAAGGTCAGCAGAGCGGGGAGGACACCATGTGATCCAGGTAAGGAGAAAAAACAGGTAAAACTAAGCTACGTAGTAGAGTCAGGAGCAGTTACCCGGGGTGGGAAAGCAGTGGTTGCAAGGGCTTCTGGGACACTCTTAACAGTCTGTTTCATTTCTTTTTCCTCCCTCCCTCCCTTCCTTCCTTTCCCTCTCACCCTCTTTCCTACCAGGGACTGAGCCCAAAGGCTATTTACCAGAGCCACATTCATAGCCCTTCGTCTTTTTTATTTTGAGACAGGGTTTCACTAAGCTGCTGAAACCCTTGTTAAGTGGTAGAAACAGCCTTTGAACTTGGGATCCTCCTTCCTCAGCCTCCCCATCCACTGGAAGAGTCTGATTCTTGGTCTGTTTTCATGGGATTATGAAAATGTGAGCTACACATTTACCATTTGGGTGTGTGCACATGTGTGTCACCACTCAACAAAGGATTGAACCAATTTCTGTGTCCCCACCGAAATAAACTTTCTACTCAAAGTCCAGATGAAGGTTAATCTCACGGCAGAGATTGGTAACGAGAACTGGGCGGGATGAGGCCTGAACTGTGAGCATATGCTTTGTGCATGTAAACTGAGCTGCACGCTTACAGTATTAAACTTTCCTATAGAACCATATATAGCTATGCACACATCAATAAATTTTATATTAAAATAATGAAGTGCTTGAATCTGAGATTTTGAACTTACTTCCTAAATAAAACCTCCAGGCAAAAGGCTATGAGATCTTCATTTTTAAACTAAATTTTGTAAGAAAATATTTCCTAGCTACCCTTTCCCAAAACCAAAACTAATGAGTAACAATCAAATATTTATTGATCTGTTAAAGGCCATGTTGGATTTTTTGTTTGGTTTGGTTTGGTAGCGGGGATTGAACCCAGAGGGACTCATCCACTGAGCCTCATCCCCAGCCCATTCTGTTTTGTTTTGTTTTTTTAACTATGAGACAGGGTCTTGCTAAGTTGCTTAGAGCCTCACTAAGTTGCTGAGGCTGGCTTTGAACTTGCCATCTTGCTGCCTCAGCCTCCCAAGCTGCTGGGATTACAGGTGTGCGCCACTGCGCCAGGCCTCTTTGGATATCTTACTGTGTTTTCCATTGCTCTGTTGGAATTTTAAAATTAACACTTCATTCAGGTTGGTTATAACTATATCCCTCCTTCTATACATTTAGAACATCTGTAATCCTTATATGTGATATATCCACATGGCTAACGGTTTCCCTGCAGCTTTGGAAAACACGCGGAATTGGAGATTTACGTGTAGCATCTGGGAAGACCTCCACCTATCAGGCGAGAGCTCATTTTGCAGCCCTTAAAAATCAGGCAAGCACCTGGAATGACAGATGGTATATCGATATGACAATTAGGGGCAGGTTTAATTTCCTGGAATTAAATTTTGCAGGTTTTAGACTACTAAACACATAGACCCAGTGAAGTCAGTGAGAGTTATTTTACCAGATAATAACACGGTTTGGTAAATAGACATGTAAAATTTAAGTTGGCAACAAATTCATCCATTGTTATTGGGTAGTTACCATTTTAATTATGTTATATTTTTAATGAGGAAGGTAGGGAAATTATGCCATTGAGAATATAGAGAGGCTTTAGCAAACATGGATGGAGATAAAAGCTCTGTGTATCTTATTAACTTTTCCATCTGCAAAGCGAAATCTGTTTAATGTGTTGCATTTGAAATCAGAAACCCCGAAATACACACGAAAAATGTTGAGTGACAGGTCCTATTTCATTCACAATTACATTCGAATAATTACCGAAGCACAAAATGGTACACTGGAAAATAGATATGGCGTTCTTAATTATCGAACTGTTAATACGAAAGAAGAACTGTGGAAAGAATAAGAGTAGGAAAATTCTTCTGATTTCTGCCTTAAGCAAAATGTACTCAGCAGCTGGAAAAAAATGGTTGATTCCAATAGCGCATAATAAGCCTACAGAAATGACACCAGTCACAGGGAGGAGAATAATAGCTGCGGCCACTCTCCCGCCCTCTTGAGCTTGCATCCCTTGCATACACGTGTCACGGGAGTCTGCTGCTCTTTTTGTTTTTGCATCGTGCTGGGCATCAAACACAGGTCCTCACGCATGCTAGGTGAGTGCTTTACCACTGAGCTTCACGCCTAGCTCAATTGTATTCTACTATAAAGAGCAGTTCTTCAAAGGTTATTTCTAAGTTTTTATAGTAAGGAAATTAACTAACCTCCAAAGTGTATTATTAAAGGAAGCATTTTATTGTGATGAAAAAAAAATGATAGGAGAAAATTCCCTTTCATGAGTTTTCAGAGCTATGAAATCCACAGAAAGCAACAGTTCAAACAGTTATGATGTCTATTATCAGCGAAGTCAGTGAGACATGAAAGAAGAATGGACCCCATTTGCCTGGGCAAAGAGCCCAGAGAGGAAGTAATTGCTAGTTGAGGCACAGCTGCGGATAGAGGCTGATCAAATCCAAAGATCAAATGCTTATTCCATCTTGATAAAAATCATTAAATTGCACATCAACTTCCCCCAGGTCCTGCACACTCAGGAAATGACTCTGGGTACAGTGCTTTAGCACATTAAGAGGGTGAAAGTGGCTTTCATTATGGAACCTCCAGACATAAACAATTCATCAAAATGCAAGCAGCCTTCATTCACGTTTTCTTTAGCTACCAGAATACCATTCACACTTGAGTTCACTACAGGAAATTTCAAAATGAAACCCAAATTTGGGAAAACCAAGGCTCTAGTAAGAGAGGTTAGATGCCAACTTCTTGTATATAATAGTCTTCATTTGATTCATATTTATTCACACTGTACAAACTGCAGAGGCATTCCTAAAAGGATGCTGTGAATTCCAGTTATTAATGGTGAACTGATGTAGAAATATTTTTTTAACCTTGAGAATATTTTCTTTACCACGAAAAATATTCATAAAATGTCATCGAAACAAGCAGGGAGGTAAGGAATGCCCCGAGCTACAGAAAACAGAGGTTGAAAAAATTTTTATATTATTTTCAGATCTAGGAAGTTGAAAGTAGGTGGGAAATTTGCTTTTGCTTCTACCCAAAGATGAAAGAGGTTTAAATTTTAGAGATGTGTGTGTATGCACGTGTTATGGTTCTGATACTTGGTGTCCCCAAAAGATCACACGTGAGATAATGCAAGAAAGTTGAGAGGAGAAATTACTGGGTATGAGAGCCTCAGCCTGACCACTGTTAATCCTCTGCAAGCTACAAACTGGTGGTCACTGTAGGTGGGGAGGGTGTGTCTGGAGGAGGTGGGTCCCTGAGGGACCGCATTCTCTCTGCTTCCTGTGCGGTGTCCTGAGCAATTGTCCTCAGCTACACACTTCTGCCAAGATTTTCTGCCTCATCTCAGTCTCAGAGCAATGGAGCAGCCGGTGACTGTGGCTGGAGATCTCTGAAACTGTGGACCCCAAAATAAAGTTTTCCTGTAATTGATCTTATCTTAAAGATAAAGAGGGACAGGGAGAGACAGAAAGAACGAATTGATTTTATTTAGTTTTTCATCTGTTGTTCTTTTTTTAAGAGAGAGGGACAGTGGTGGGGTGGAATCAATTTTATTTAGCTTTTCATGTGACTTTGCTCCAACACTACATTGTGTACATGGTGCTGGGATTCGAACCTGTGTCCTTGCTCATGCCAGGCAAGTGTTGTAGCCGCAGAGCCACTGCTCCAGCCCCTTCATCTGGTGTTTCATTGCTCAACACTTCATTGTATACATGGTGCTGGGGTTCAAACCAGGGTCCTTGTGCATGGCAGGCAAGCACCTTAACTGCTGAGCCACCGCTGCACCCCCCTCTAAATCTTCCTGTAGGGTCTTCTGCCACAGCCGTGAAAAACCTGCCGGAAGCAGTGCACGTGGTGCAGTGAACTGGTGCTCCTGCTTCAGCTTTCAGTCTTAGTTATTTCCAATCGGCAGATTGTTAGAAATACCTGACCAGCGATCAAGCAAACACGTGGTCTGAGCTGGAGGAACAATGCAGAATTTACTTCCACCAAAGGGGAAAAAGAAATGCACCAGAAACAGGAAATCAGGGGATTCTATTGCTACTCTGAAATAATGCTGCCCTTCACTCTGATTGGAGGAGTTCAAGGGTACGGTCTATGTGGTTGGCTAAGTTAAGGTAAAGGAGGGTACACAGAGGAAGTAGGTGACAACTGGGAGAAGGGGTGTCACTGGAAAGAGGAGATCTGAGTCAGTAGAGGTCACCTGAAAAAGGAGGCCTGTGTCAGTAGAGGTCACCTGAAAGAAGAGGCCTGAGTCAGTAGAGGTCACCTGAAAGAAGAGGACTGTGTCAGTAGAGGTCACCTGAAAGAAGAGGACTGTGTCAGTAGAGGTCACCTGAAAGAAGAGGACTGTGTCAGTAGAGGTCACCTGAGGGAGGAGTACTGTGTCAGTAGAGGTCACCTGAAAGAGGAGGGCTGGGTCAGTAGAGGTCACCTGAAAGAAGAGGCCTGAGTCATTAGAGGTCATGTGAAATAAGAGGCCCGAGTCAGTAAAGGTCACCCAAAAGAGGAGGCCTGTGTCAGTAGAGGTCATCTGAAAGAGGAGGTCTGGGTCACTAGAGGTCATCTGAAAGAGGAGGCCTGGGTCAGTAGAGGTCATCTGAAAGAGGAGGGCTGGGTCAGTAGAGGTCATCTGAAAGAGGAGGCCTGGGTCAGTAGAGGTCATCTGAAAGAGGAGG
>PVKS010009950.1:0-62057 GCA_004027875.1 Aplodontia rufa
TTCACAATGAATTTGGTAATCTTTTCTTCCTTTACTCCTGGTCTTTGTATTTCATTTGCTTGTTGGTCTCTGCATTCAATTCACTTCAACAACTGCTAATGCTCAGTGGAAGCTTCCATTTCCACTTCTGGCAACCTGCTTTGCCAAACTCATGTGCTCTTACCAGTTTGCATCATAATTCCAAAAGATACAGTCCCAAACACCCTAACACATTCTTATGTTTAAATATCAATTAATCAAAATAAAGTCTAAAATTCCAAAACCACAGTTCTGAAAGATTAAATTCCTAAATATTAAAATTCTGAAAGCTGGGCTGGAGCAGTGGCTCAGCAGTTACTGCGCTTGCCCGGCATGCACAAGTTCGCGTGTTCAAACCCCAGCACCCACAGACACAATTAAGTGTCAGAGCAATGAAAGCCATGTGGAAAACTCAATAAAAATTGATTCTTTCTGTCCCTCTGTCTCACTGTCCTTCTCTCTTAAAAAAAAAAAATTTCCAAAAGCCAATCACATATTCTGTTCAAGAAGAAAGGCTATATGAGGAGTAGGAAACTGAATTCTGGGGAATAGATTGGTATGGTTTTGGTTATAGGTGGTACAGTTGCATGATGGAAGCTGAAAGGAAGACTTAGACCTTGGAAAGCATTATCTGAGTCTGTGAGAGAGATTCCAGAGATTGGTTTGTGGTCTGAGTGGACCAGGTGGGGAAGGCTAGTTTGTAGATAATGAATGTCACATATTCTCTGGGGAGAGCCATGCTGTTAAAGAAAATAGCAGCTATTTATCCTGATGCAAAGTTTCAAAATATAAATAATAATCATTAAAGTCAGCTAGCTGCCGTGGAATGCTTCCGCTGATTGCCACTGAGGTACTCCTATAAAACACTTTCTTCGAGGTTGAATTTTACTTTTAATTTTTAAAATTTTTTTCATTCTCTACTGCTCATTCATTTCTAATGTTTTCCCCACTGTTTTAAATCATCAATATTTGGTTTTAAAATTTGTTCCTCTATGTATTTCTTCTTTGTTATCATTTCCAATAAAGCAGGTAAGAATTGGATAAAGATTTTCAGAGTTCTGGTTGTATTATGGGGCTGGAGTGGTGAGTCAGCAGTTGTGGTGCTTGCCTGGCATGTGTGAGTACACAGGTTGAAACCCCAATACTACGTACACAATGGAATGTTGGGGCAACAAAAACCACATGAAAAACTAATAAAATTGATTCTCTCTCTCTCTCTCTCACTGTCCCTCTCTCTTAAAAAAGAAAAGAAATTGCCTTATACCAGCATTGACATTGTGCATATATGTAAAACTATTGAAACTTTCCTCAGTAAATGAAAAGATGCCTTCCTATACATCTGAATTTACAGAAGATAGAATTTCTCAATGGCGTGGCTCTTTGGTCAACTATACATACAGTGGTGACTAAGGATTTTTGATCCATCTTATCAAAATCTTGAGTTGTCTGTCCTGCTACTTCAGATAACCCCAGTTTATAGTACAGTGCATGCATTCAGTAAGAATCACATGAACTTATACATTTGCTGTTTGATCCATTTTGTTATGAATAGGGTTTTTTTCTGCTCATAGCTGTTAATGTGTGCAACTGTCATTACGTGTTGGTTCATTTCCTATTCCTAATAATACGATACCACTGACTGATTAAGTTTTAAAGTTTATTTTGGTTTACAAGGTCTAGAACTGCATCTGGTGATTACCTTCTTACTGGCAGAGTCCTCAAGTAGAGCAGGACATTGCATGGTGAGGGACCAAGAATGCAACTTGTGTCCACACCATCTGGTCTCTGCCTCTCTTCTTATAAAGCCGCCAGCATTCCAACACTGGGGCTCACCCTGATGACCTACCAAAGACCACACCTCTAAACAACTTAGTCTAGTATACTTCCAACCTCTTAAAATCTCACAGTGGAGAATAAACTCAAATGCGGATTTTGAAGATCAATGTATTCAAACAACAGAGATGTGTTCATCTGAATGTTGGCTTACACAAATATGCAGGTTGCTATAGCCTATCCAATGGTATAAAGTGGTCTATGATGTGCTCTATCATGAGTTTTTATATTTCTCAAATGTATCTGTTTTTAAAATGTGAATAAACATCATTTAGAGAACTTGATATTATTTTTCTAGAGTTATATTTTGGGGTTTGATCTTTTATTTTTAAGGTGGAATTGTTTATTATTTACGTATATACAGTGAGAATAGCCATTGGGCATGGGGCAAGGTCAGGCAGGAGACACTGGCCCAGTTAATGATGGACTCATCCATCCCCAGTCTTCAGAGCTCCCATATAGCAGGTACTGGCAAATGATGATGTTTTACAGTAGAGATTTTGATCTTTAATGTTTTTACCATTTGTGATTAGGGTATTGGGGACTGCATTAGTAATATGGTCCAGATTCATGTTGTATAAAACTAGAGTTCACAGTAAGAATAGTTTCTGGCTAGCATTTTTGCTCCTATTCAGTCAGATAATTTTCTTAAAATGTTCACTACTTGTTTTCTTCTGTGAGATGATTCAGTGTCTTCCTGTCATCAACACAAGGAGACCCTCACTCCTGAACACTGTCTGTGTGGCCCGACTTGCAGATCCTACCTGCAGATCCTACATCTTTCTTCATCTCAGATGATTCTCCCTTTCAGAATCAAGCTTTCACTGAACTGACTTCTCCCAATAGAGCCACTCCTGTCTTAGGCAGCAGGAACATAAAATATACCCTATGCTTCTTGTCTGAACTGGTGTTTCCTTTGCCCCTTTCTCTCCCCTACCCTTTCTATCTCTCCCTCTTTGTCATTCTTTCTCTTTATACTTACTGCAATTTTCAATGATATATTCTTTGTTTGCTAATTTTCTCGTGGGCTTTGCTATGGTTTGGATCTGGTATGCTAAAAGTTTGGTCCTCCAATTGATGAAACTAGAAGGTAGTGGGACCTTTAAGAGGGGATCTTATGGGAGGTCCTCAGGTCATGGGAGATTTATCCTTTAAGGGATTTTTGAGAGCCCATTCTCATCAGGTTTCACTCTCTTTCACTTCCTGGCCATGGGGTGCACAATTTTGTTCTGTCATATGGTCCTTTCATGATGTGCTACCACACCACAGGCCCAAAGCTCTAGGGTGGGATTGGACTCTCCAAAACTGTGAGTCAAAATAAATCTTCTTTCTTTAAATGTTAATTACATCAAGTGTTGGTTATAGTAATGAAAAGCTGACTAATGCAGGTTTTCTTCTGTTATTCCCTAAATTCTAAATAGTCAGGGACTTTACATCTTTTGTTCATTGCTGTGGTTCAAGTGTAAAACAGTGATACAGGCACATAATAGTTATTGGATGCATGATTGATAGTCTGATAGAATGAACTAACCCATGAATTATTGTGAGAAGACAGATTAGGAAAGACTTAATATTGCTTTCAAGCAAGACATTTCTCTCCACATAAAAAGCTTAAATTCAGGATAATGTTAGATAGATGGGCAAGGATTAGAGATAATTAATACTCCTATGTCTGTGATGTACCTTATTCAGAGAAAACTGAAAAATGTATGTGTGTTAGTGACAGAAACAAAAGAATAAATACCTACTGATATATCTGGGGAGGTTTGTTGGACTTGAATTTGAAGGTGCTAAACTATTTGAACTTTAGCTTTCAAGGAAGTGAGAAATCACAAAGTGTTTTTAAGTAGCAGGCCAATGTGATCAAGTTTATGTTTACTTATAATAACTTCAATCATCGTTTATATGTGTGTATGTGTTTGTGTGATTGTGTGTATGCACATATGTGTGTTGCAAGAGGGTATTGGTGGGAAGAAAGAAAACTAAATGAAGTAGAGGAATCTTTGTAGCAAGGCACTGAAATAGTTTAGAAGGAGCTTATGAAAGTTGTAAAAAATAGTATAAAGCAAAATTGATGTCCCATTAATGTAGAAAAAATGAAAAAATTAAGTATGAATGAATGTGGATTTGTAAGCTGGATAAATCTGAAGCAACTGAATGTAAGTATATATATCTGTACTAAAGCTTATATGTATATACACATATATATACATATATACATATGCTAATTAAGCAATATAGCATTAGCAAGCTTAAAACAAGTTCCCCATTGATATTTCATCAGCTTAATTTCATTCCTTCTACTACTAAACACAACCTTGAAATAATGGAGAACCCAGGGCAGGGTAGGGTGCCTCCTACCCTACAGATACCATTGGTAAGAGAATAGTGTCCTTTCAAAGAGATCCTGACATGTAGTTGTAAAATCCTTGCCTGTTTTCAGAATACACAGGAATCAATCAATGAACAAATAAATGGGTTATAATAGCAGATATGTCTTTCTCCCTTCCAGAAAAGGCACCCATGGTTTACCTTGAAACAGTGAGGACAAACAGCAAGCATGAGAGCTAGTAAGCGTTCTAGATGCATAGTACACCACCAAATGTTTTTCTTCCAACTAAATACCTCTTATAACAAACAAAGCAAATATTTGCTTTCCCAAGTAAAGTGAGAGGGAGACAAACTATAGCAAATCTGATGCTACTCAGCATAAAATGTCATTTGATTATGTCAACATATAAAGTAAATTTTGGAGTGTACACAAATTCATTTATACTACACCCATAACAATGACTACCTTTTCAGCAATGCTAAAAAAATACTTCTTATTATGATACATTTAATCTATGTCTATGTATTGTACTTTGTGTGTAATAGACAGAGGTGAGATTAGGAAGGTGCTACTATTCTTGTCCATGCCTCACATCTTCAAACTATTGCTATATAAACCATTTTATACCCTTCAATAACAATGATTAAACTTCATTAGCAAGGTACCTAATTTAGTAGGCAGTAAGTGAAGGGATAAAAGTCTTTTTGTGTTTCCAGATATTGAACTTAAATTAGCTTTAATCTTGGACAAGCAATGATTTATATGTTTTCTTAAATATATTTGCTGCCCTAGTAATGTTTGTGTTGGTTTGTTATGTTCTAAGAAATAGGCATTTCATCAACTTGATTCAACCACCAGAATGCACATAAATTGGAGAAAGCAGAGACTTGGACTACAAGATGAATTACACTTAGGCTAGCTCCAAAGTATCCCAAGTATTCAAATTTATTACCCAGCAGGGGTTACTATATCTTCTTATGGTATTATCTAGGACAACCAAACCTTTTAATAAATTTTGGAGTGTTCTAAATTCAGAAAGCAGACCAAACAACGTTACACTTTATATTATAATTCTTGAAGATATCAACTCAGAAAGAAAGTATATATCTTTAAAATATGCTTTATCTACTGGATTTCCCAGATATAAATTAGTTTTGAAAACTTTGCCAGCTCTTAAGCACATAAAATAGACTAAAAGTAGGAGACAGTCTTGAAAGTTGGCATGCCCATGAGCAACATAATTTTGCTGTGATTTTGGAATATGATAAGCAACTAAAATGAAAATGGCACATTTGTACCATTAATTTTGAAAATATAACATCACAAAATATCTCTTTAGTGTTGATTGAGCGTATGGCCGACTTTTCACAATAATGCAGGTGTTCTTTGCTCCATAATATCATTGACCAGAGAAAATAATGCTCATCATTGAGACTGAGGTGACCTCACCTTCCCAGATGTGTACAGTGGAAATTCCAGACTCCCTTCTCACATCAATAGTTAAACCTTTTAATTATATCAATTTTATTTGGAGGAGAGGTTAGTTAAAATGGTAATTGCTAAGAAAAACAGAAGTATATCTTCAGGAAAGTTTGAGAGATTTCTATCTGAAGTATTTCACTAAAGATGAGAGATATTGATGGATGAAGCTAAAATATATGGAATGTAAATCTCGATTTTGCTTTATTTACAGTTTCTCAATACTGTTTGCACATATCTCTTTGAAACGTTGTTGTGCACACATCACGATCTGCACAATTCTGTGTTCTGTTGATGGCATCATTATCACAGGGTGGAGAGTTTATCCTTCACCTCCTGTTCCTCAAAGATCTGAGATCTGCCTAATGAGTTCCTCTATGTGCAGCTTCTTTTTCAATTTTACAATGCTGTGTAAATATAAGAAATAATAATACCTCCTCTTGTCTAGCTTTCTGTACTACAGCTTTGTCCGTGATTTTGATATACCTCAACAGAGTCGGTTCTCTCTGGTATGTGTGCATGTATATATACACTGGAGCCTGTGTGTGTAGCTGTTGCATAGGTGTTGTGAGTTAGACATGAAGTGTTCCCCAAAAACTCATGTGTGAGACAATGCAAGAAAGTTTAGGGATGAAATGATTGGGTTATAAGAGAGTTAACTTAATCAGTGTGATAATACCCTGACAGGGATTAACTTGGTGGTAACTGAAGGCAGGTAGGGAGTAGCTGGAAGAGGTGAGTACCAGGGACATGCCTTTAGGTATATATTTTGTTCTTGTGATCAGAGCTCTCTCTCTGCTTCCCGTGTCCATGTCCTGAGCTGCTTTCCTCCACCACACTCTTCCTCCATGATGTTCTGCCTCACCTTGGGTCCAGAACAACAGAGTTGACCATTTAGGGACTGAGACTTCTGAAACCATGAGCCCCAAAATAAACTTTTCCACCTCTCATCTGCCTTAGCCACATCATACAGCTTAAGTTTTATCAATAAAAGTATTGATGTATTGACCTCCCTATACCTATTTCCTTCATTTCTTTGATTTTCTTGATTTATTCCAGATGAGGAAAATAAAAGATATAATTTACTTGAACTCTGAAAATCTCAGCAAAAAGACCTAATTTGACAAGCTTTAAATTTCCACCATAAATGTAATTCCAATTGCTTCTCTAATATCTAATTTATCTACTTTTCCATAAAGAAAGGTGAAATTTCCCTGACAGAGTTGTTCATGCTGTACACACATATAAAACTAAATGTAGTTGTTTCTTTTACTTCTTCTAGTTCTAAATGAAAGAAAAAGGAGAAATTATAAATATAGCATCAGGGCAGGTAATGACCCTGATCTGGCTTCTCACTGTTATTCCCTGAGTCCATTTTCCTTTTAAGAAGTAGACTATGCTCATAAGGACCAGCTGCATTTATACAGCTTATATTTCCTTCTGCTGAAAAAATAGGATGTCTTCTGAAGACAATCTTAAAAACTCGTAAGTCTGCTCAGAACTGTGAAGACCAGCGCCATTGGCCAACCGTTGTCAATTCTTAGTGCACGCTGCTTCATGAGAGCTTGCTCCCATCCCCACTCACAGTTGAATCCTATTTTATGATTTTTCTATAGTCAGCAAAATAGCTTCTTTACAAATAAGTAGAAAGAAGTAAATTGCTCACTCTTAATTAATAATTTTGGTTTGATAATTTTATAGTTTAGATATAAGGTGTTCCTCTGAAGCTATTCAGTGGATTAACCCACTGGTTTGGATTTACTGGGTTGTAACTGGAGGGATACAAAGTGTGGTTGGAAGAAACAGGCTGCTAGGGGTATGCTTTTGGGGGTTCATATGTTCTGCCTCACCTCAGGCCCAGACTAATAGTTGACTGGCCAAGGATTAAACCTCTGAAACCATGAGTCAAAATCAACTTTTCCTCCTCTCAGTTATTCGTGTCAAATCTTTTGATCAAAGCAACAAAAAACCTGATTAAAACATATAAATAGCATTGATAAACAATAAATTTGTGATTAGTTGATTTTCTTCTAATTTCCCTTAAATTTCTGATGTTTAAGTTATATTTTAAAATATTTTGTGTTGGCGTAACGTTTTGTACCTTTCAAAGGATCTTTAAAGTGTATTTT
This sequence comes from Aplodontia rufa, assembly GCA_004027875.1. NCBI lineage: Eukaryota > Metazoa > Chordata > Mammalia > Rodentia > Aplodontiidae > Aplodontia > Aplodontia rufa. The sequence goes on from PVKS010009950.1 coordinate 7,792, forward strand.
TCATCTCATATTCTGAGTGAGGTATTTTCCTAATTTTACATAGATGCACAGTGATACCACAAAAACTTAAGAGGATCACTCGAACGTTCACTTCTGTGGCCAAGGGAAAAGTTCAAAAGTCTCTCTGAGCCTATTTAGTGAAAAGAGAATTGCCTTAGCGCATCCAGGACTATAGACTAAATTAATAAAGCCTTAAGCAAGGGGAAAAAAAAGAAAAGAAAAAGAAAGTGGGTTCTTCATTTACTGTTTTGAGTGTGTGTTGGTTTTGAGCAAAGTTCACCAATGAGTTGGGACCTGTGAAGAGTAAAAAGTGAAGCACATCAGGTGTCCATTGATAAGAACCACAAGGATACCCTTTTACCTCTCGGGAGTCTCCATGGCCTGGGCCCTAACTGTGACCCTAACTCTGCAGTGTTGAGCCCCTCCAGGGTATCTCTGATGGATGTCATCTCCATCCTTTGATAGAAACAAGGGCTGAGTCAGAGACTTAAGGAGACCTTCAAGGTGTTGAGGGGCCAGCTTCCTCTCTACCTTTGTGTTGGCTGTCTACTCTCAGGTGGGTGAACCCTGTAGGGAGCCTCCTGTTTAAGAAGTCTCTCCCACTTCTGTGATAGGCTTCAGGTAAAATATTCTTGTATTTAACACAAAAGCTTGTGTGTGTGTGTGTGTGTGTGTGTGTGTGTGTGTGTGTGTGTGTGTGTGTTTCTCCTTAACTTCTCTCTCTCTCCCTCTCTCTCTCTCTCTCTCTCACACACACACACACACACACTCACACACACACATACACACCTGTTACCTGAGCAACAAACACCTTTCCTTTATTTTGATGTAGATTTTTTTTAAGACAGAGAGGGACAGTGAGAGAGAGAGAATTAACTTTATTTAGTTTTCCACCTGGCCTTCATTGCTGGGACACTTCGTTGTGTACGTGGTGCTGGGGTTCTAACCTGCTTCCTCAGGTATGCCAGGCAAGCATCGTAACCACTGAGTCACCCATTCAGCCCCATTACTTTATTTTAAAAAGGGAAAAAGGAACTGTTCAGATGACTAAGACATCCTCAAGAGGAAGCACATGCAAGCAGGCATGAAGAATGATTGTCACTTACAGTTTATATGCAAGTGAAGTTTGGTTGCCCACTTTAGGTGTAGTTTCTTGTTTCCTTCTGGAAGTCTCAGAAGCAACAACAACAACAAAATAACATCCCTGAGGTCAGATTTACTGGGGGGAGAGGTGAAAGGCAGTGTTGGGATTGAAGAGTTTTCATTTGTGAAATAAAAAAAGAAAAAGAAACACCTCTTTCAGGTCTTTCAGATAAAGGGAGCCACATCTTCAATATCACCTTGTTGTTCAAATGATTTTTTTCTTTTTTTACATTGGGTTATCATTTCAAAATCAAAATGGTTCTAGTATCCCCCTGACTTTCTGTTAGCTTTTGTATGTGTTGCCATATTCTTGCGGTTCAAGTCTTTATCTTCCTGTTCTTGCTGCTTGCTGAGGCAAGGAGGACCTGTTGTACCAGTGTTCCCATCAGCATCCGCGTCCCACTGCAGAAGTCAGCTGTGGTGCGCTGGTTCTTTACTCCTTATTTAAGCGTGCTGAAGATTTATCCAATCAAATGATTGAAAGGCATCATGTGGTGAGGTTGGAAATGTGAAGAGTGTATATGTGGGTGAATGTGTGTGTGAGAGAGAGAGAGAGAGAGGGAGGGAGGGAGAGTGCAATTTGAATGTCAGATCTATGCATTTGACTTTATTACATGCCAAGGAAGAGAGGAAAACGTGGAGGATGACAGGCATTTTGCAATTACTCCCCAGTAGTGCAGCCCTGACTACTGAAAACAAAGCACTTGAAACTGAAGGATCTCATTAGGCCATCTTGTTCCACCAGCTTTCTTGAATGTGTGTATTGGAGCCTGGCATGGTGACATCACCTACAACCCCAGGGACTAGGAAAGTTGAGATAGGAGAATGGCAAGTTGGAGGTGAGGCTCAGGAATTTAGTGAGACTCTCAGCAACTTAGTGACACCCTGTCTTAAAATCTTCAAAAATAAATAAATAATAAGAATGTAGCTTAGTGGTAAAATGCCCCTGGGTTTAGTCCTCAAAAAAAAAAAAATGCTGTGGAAAGATGCTGTAACTTCAAATCAAGTGTTAAGCAGAGAAATAACAAGTATGACCAGTTTCTATTGTATGAGCACCAGCACATCTTTATTTTCCTGAAAGTATTGGAATATTTCTTTGGGAAAGAAAGTATTTATGTAGCAAAGGATGGTCGAAATAGTGTTTTCCATAGCTGTATTTAAAATGATAACTGTTGTCATTGGGAACAGGCAATTTAGTAAGGAGCACCATTGTAAATATATATATATATATACATATATATATATATATATATATGTATATATATATATATATATATCATGATTTAGTAAAAGAAGCCTTTCCAATTTGGTACTTGATAGAAATCTCAAAATTTAGTTTGAAATGTTGGTAAAATGAGACTAAGCTTGGCTACTCCTTTAAATCAACTCAAACACTTCAATGGAAAGCTGTGATGAAAACTTGTAATTTCTCCCCATTTTTGGTAAGCAGAATGCCTGTAAAGTGGAAAGTTTCCTTGACCTTTGTGTCATTTCCTACTAGATTGATAATTTCTAAGTATCTGAGAATTTTCCAGGTACCTTTCTGTTATTGATCTCTAATTTAATTCATTTGGGGTCTGAAAAGTACTGTTTTTAGTCACTAGGCTTTAGAATTCATTAATGTGGGCTTTATTACACAGAACATGGAGTGTTTTAGAAAAGGTAATCTGCAAGCTTGAGGGAAATGAGAATTCTGCTATCATTGAAAGAATTCTGTCAATGTCAGATCCTGTTATTCTGTTGTGTGAATATGGAATTCTTCACGAATTTATGCTACATTTTGCACAAGAGAAGCACTGATTTTCCTTGTACTATTCCAATTTTAGGGCATGTGCCTCCAAACTGGATGCATACCTGTCATCCCAGAGACTCTGGAGTCTGGGGCAGGAGAATCCCAAGTTCAAAGCCAGCCCCACTGATTTAACAAGGATCTAAGGAACTTAATGACACTCCATATTATAGTTTCAATGTGAGGTGTCCCCTAAAAGCTCACATGAGACAATCCAGGAAGGCTGAGGTGAAATAATTGGGTTATGAGTCTTAACTGGTTTACCAGATTAACTGGTAACTGTATGTCGGAAGGGGGTATGGCTGGAGGAGGTAGGTCATTGGGGGCTTGCCTTGGGGGTATATATTTTATATCTAGGTGGAGTTTCTCTCTCTCTCTCTCTCTGCTGCCTGGAGCCATGGTGTTCAGCCTTTCCTTGAGCCTTGAGGAATGGAGCTGGCCTTCCATGGACTAAGACCTCTGAAACAGTGAGCCCCTAAATAAACTTTTCCTCCTAAATTTGATATTGTTAGATCCTTGGTTCACAGCAGTGAAAAGCTGACTAAAACACCCTGTCTCAAAATTTAAAAAATGAAAATGAAAATGAAAAAAATGGCTGGAGATGTGATTCAGTAGTTAAGTGTCCTGGTATTAAAAAAAAAAAAAATGTTCATTGATGCAGTTAGATTTTGACCTACCATGCTTGAACTATTTTATCTTTACTAAATTCATCTTTTGCTTCTTTACCTCCGTTTTCTTGACTCTTCTAATTTTACTTGAGCATCTTTTTTCTCTTCTCCTTTAGTGTATTGATTATAGTTCTTTCAAAAATTTATTAATTGTTCTAGGCTTTTCAATATACATTTGTAACTGCCAAAATTGCACCATCAAATAACACTATTCCATTCATGCACTGTAAAGTTAGCCTACAACTGCTTCCAATTCCTTCTTGCCCCTGTGGCACCTTCGTCACTTGTCATGTATCTGACATGTGGTTCCACTCAATCCAGGAGGAGTCTCTCCATGCAGACCAGAGGCAGTTTAAACAAACGATTGCAGCTCTTCTGAACCTGTACAGACACTTTCCTGTAATTACTGCCTGAACAACACTAGAACAACTATTTACATAGCATTTAATTTGCATTAGATATTATAAGGAATCTAGACATTATTTAAAATATGCAGAAAAATGTATATAGGTTACATGCAAATACAACATCATTTTAAAGAAGAGACCTGAGTAGCTGCTGCTGATCTTCATGACCATGAAGACTCCTGGCTCTGTCCCCAGCAGATTCTGAGGGATAACTGGTATACCCATAGACTCACCAATACCTAGTCACTTTTATTGATTTAATCAATTATCATCTAGACTGATTAAGAATATGAAAATAGAAGATATGAATTTACCACTCTCATTCCTTCTCCCAATCTTCCTTGCTTGGCGTAGATCCAACTGTCTGCCCTGTCTCGTTTCCTTCTAAGTTTTTGAAACTTTTTTCAGGCAGTTCTGCAGGTAACAGATTCACTCAGTTTTGTTTGTCTGTCAAAATTTTTTTTATCACTTTATGTGAATAATTTCACCAGACATAGAATTCTAGGTTGCTTTTGGTTTTTGAGTTTTTTTCTCTCAACACTAAATGATTTTGTTTCACTCTCTTCTCTGTGAGTGATTTCTAGTAGAAGTGTGCTGTAATTCTTACTTTGTTCCTCTGTAGATAAGACTGTTTTTCCTCTGGCTGTTCTCAAGATTTTTTTTTCTGTAATTTAAATATTGTCTTTCTTGACGCAGTGTTTTGTTTACTTGATTTTCATGCTTGGTGTTCTTCCTGTGGTTTGATTGAATTTCATTTACTGAAAACTTCTCAGCCTTCGTTCCTGCAAATATTTTATTTTCTTTTCTCCTTCTGGAGTTTCAATTGCCTATGTGTTTTGTATTTTGTAATTATCCCACAGATCTTGGATGCTGTGTTCTTTGTTTATTTGTATGTCCCTTTTTTCATTTCACTGACTTATCTCCAACCTCCCTGATTTAGTCCTCTGCAGTGTCTAGTCTACAATAAGGTATTCTTCATTTCTGTTGATATATTTTAATTCTTCTCATTTCCTTTTAAGATTATTTCTTAGCATTTCCATCTCTCTGCTTATATTACCCATCTGTTCTTGCATGAAGACTCCTTTTTCCATCAGAGCCGCGGGTATTTTAATCACAGTTATTTTAAAGTTCATCAGATAACTCCAATATCTGCATCATATCTGATTCTGGTCCTGCTACTAGGTTTCTTGCCTTGATTTGTTGTTGCATTGCTAAACTCTGTTGTTTCATTTTGTCATTGCTCAGGGTGGTATTTCCACAGGATTTCTCCGTGCCCTAGTGTATGAAACTCTCTCTCTCTCTCTCTCTAATATATATATACACATAGTTTGCTCCTTTCTGAGTCTCCAGAGATTTCTTCTGTACTAAACTGGTTGCATACTAATTTCTTTGTGTCTAATGTCATGCCACAGAGGCAGCGTAAAGTTTTATATCATATTATTACATAGCGTAAGAGTGAGCTTTACATTACTTTGTTTAGAAGGCCGCAACTTCTCTGTTGAAGTTATAAGAACTAATATTTCCACATAAGCATACGCGATGACAGATGTGTGACTATTCTATTTTCTTCGAAATACTGAAGCTGTTTTTATCACTGTTTCCTTAAGTTGTACGTTAAGTTCGCCAGGGCAGCAAAGTTGCCATTTTTGTCTCTGCATATTTAACACCTTCCTTTCTTTAGTAGGTATTACAAAAAGGGAAGTGAAAAAGTATACATGCTGATCTAATTTCAAATATTGATTAGAATTAATTAACTAGAAGTATGAAAGAGCAAGAATAATTCGATTATTTAGGCAGAAAATAATTTGGGGTTTGGATTCATGAAAAAACCATTTTTTCTGGTCTTGTGATCTAGAGTTGAACCATTTTAACATTATTTGTTAAACCCAGATTAGGCTTTCTTTTACTTCAGAAAGAGCATTTAATTATTGTATGTAAACATGAAAATATATAAGCATAAAGAAATTATAGATCTTCCAAATCCCACTAATAAAGCTGGCTCAGCAGTTACAGCACTTACCTGGCATGTGCAAGGATCTGGCTTCATATCCCGGCACCACATATACAATTAAGTGTTGGAGCAATGAAACCAGATGAAAAACTAAATAAAATGGATTTTCTCTTTTTATCTCTCTCACTGTCCCATTCTTTCTCTTTTAAAAAATAGTAAATAATTTATATGTATATGTAGAAAATGAGTTTTCTGTTCCAAATTAAAGATGGTACAATTTAAATTACATATCTGGTGAATTTAAAAATTGTGTAAAAATTCATCATTGTTAAACTTTGACAGAGAGAATGTATTTGTTCTAATTAGAGTAATGTATAATTGTGAATACATAATTGTTGATTGTGTAATTACTAATTGTGTAATTACTAATTTATGAGATAATTTTACATATTTCATATTAAATTATCAACACTGTGAATTTCTGTCAGTTTTGAGCATGATGAGTAATTTTAAGTGTTTTAGAAAGGTATTGATCTACTTTACAGATGTCTTTTGAAGAGAAGGATTATACTGCCTCTTCAAGCTCCTGGGAATATGTAAGTACGTGTTCTTTTAAACAAAACTTGAAGTATCTGCTCTCTCACAATAGCTTATTTTACTATCCTTTCTAGCCATTTTCTGTTTACTTAAAAATGGATTGAAGGAAATTATGTATAATTTGAATTCCCATAGAATAGACTTTTAAAAAGTAATTACGTATACCATCTTACCAAATATAATGTAAATGCAAATTTACATTAGCTCTGTATTCTTTAATATTTAATGCATTTAACTATATTTAACTATATTTTAGATAGATAAGGTGTTAAAATTGTCTTAAACATGTCTGACTAAACATAGCTCTAATATGTTTAGTTTCAAAATAGTTTCAAATATTCCTTTCACATAATTGTTCTTTGGCAATGTTAATTTATTTCAGACTTATATATTCTATATTTTTATTTTAATTAGCATGTATAAATAAGAGTCACTTTCAATGGAATAAAGTCAATTTTATATTTTATCTTTTTTTTTAGAGTGAGAGAGGAAGGGAGAGAGAGACAGAAAGAAAGAATCAACTTTTATTTAGTTTTTCATCTGGTTTTCATTGCTCCCAGGCTTAGTTGTGTGTGCAGTACTGGGGTTTGAACCCGGGTCCTTGCACATGCCAGCCTATTGTGATACCACTAAGCCAGAACTAAAGTCAATTTTCTACTTTTTGTCTTTCACTAAAATATTTAGATCTTTCTGGTGTGATTTCTTTAAAATTTATTTGAATAAAGCGCATTGATCTGTTATTTCACTGTTTATTTCATTAAAATTTTTAGAACAAAATTCTGTTGAACTTCATATTGATATTACATGTCATTAAATATAGCAATGCATTTTAGATAATTAAAATATTCCAGGATGTATTTCTTTTAAAAATTAAGAGTTACCCAAGCATGGGGTATGTGTGTAACCCCAGTGAAGGGAAGAGGCTAAGTTAGGAGGATCACGAGCTCCAGGCCAGCCTCAGCAACATCAAGGGCCCCTTTGCAAATTAAAAACAAAACAAACAAACAAAAAAAAAAACCAAAAATAAACCTTTTTCAAAATAAAAGATAGAAATGCTGGGATTGTAGCCCAGTCGCAGTGGCATAGCACCTCTGGGTTTAATTCTAAGTGTAAAAAAGAAAACAAAAATAAGGCAGTCTGGTTTTAATGAAAATATGGCAGCAATATCAGTTATTCCACTGTAAGTAAAAATATTTGAAAGCAAACATAACAATAAATGCACAATCATTTGGTAGAATTAACAGAGACAGATGAGGTTTCTATTGAAAAATTAAGGCATTGGGCTGGAGCGGTAACTCTATGATTATGGCGCTTACCTGGCATGCATGAGGATGCGAGTTCAAACCCCAGCACCACGTACACAATGAAGTGTCAGAGCATCGAAAGTCACATGAAAAACTAAATGAAAAATTGATCCTGACTTTCTGTCTCTCCCTGTCCCTTTCTCTTTAAAAAAAAATTAAAAAAGGTGTTAGCATGTTATTGTAGTTGATGTGGTGTTCAAACAGGCGTCATTCTTACACTATGGAAAGGAATAGATTTGAATCCTGAGTAGTCCTGCGATAGTTTCCTAGAACTTCACCACCTCTTGCGTATAAAGATACTCGCATTAACATCTTTTGTATAAAATGTTGCTAACAGCCAGGTCATTAGAGACTGTCTTTTGAGAATGATTTGGGTACTTTTCACTTCGAGGACAAAGCATTTAAATAGGCTTGTACTCTACTGTAAAGAAGAGAATCATATCTTTAGTTAGTTTCTAATGATGGATGCCATTCATAGCAGTTGAAGAATAAGTCCCGCAGTGGCTTGTGCGCCTCTCAGGGTCTCTTGCTCACCCTGCTGATGGTGGAACTGAGCTTGGCATGAGGAGGGGCTTGAGCCCTTAGAGAAGCCAAGGCCACACACAAGAGCATTTCAGAATGCCACTGGGCTGCATCACTTTGGAGAGTTTACATGTGCATTGATTTTGGGTGTCAAGAGCCTTGAGAGAATGTTAAATGGTATTTTTTTAAAACATGGAACATTCTCTTTGTCTTCACAGTTTGCCTGTAAGGCTAACATGAATAATAGAAAGAAAAGGAGAAGATATTAGTATGGAAAGTGATAAACAGCACAGTCTCATAGATAAACTATCTCCCGTTCGTGTTCATTTGTGGTTTAATCCTTGATGTTAGCTTTTTATTAAGTTTAGACCCCTTTTTTCTGGGTAGTCCTATAATCAATGACTTGACTCAAAGAAGTATAAATAATTTCACTGTCTTAACCGAGTTTAAACAAAAGCCTCTGACAACTTGTTATTATTGTGTTACTATGATATATAAAGAAGCAACTTCAATTGTGCATCAATACTAACTAGCAATTTCTTTTCAAACTGAATAATACCTGATGAACCATAAGCTTCCATATACACACATTGCAGTCTCAAGGTGAGCCTAGTAACTTATTTTAACAAGATGGATCTTTCTCCAAAGACCTTTATGTTTCCAGCATTGTTCAATTTTTTTCATTTATCATAAAACAAAATATACCACTATGACATCCTTTATGATTTCTTGTATGTTGGAGTAAATTGGTTGACAAATGTGTTATTTTCTCGTAAAGAAGGGAAACCGTGCTCTATGCTAGCAGCTGGACCAAACTGCTATTTTTGTTCTTCCTCCCTTCCATAGAAACAGATTGTAGCATTGAAGCCATAATACCTGCTTCACAATATTTTTTTCTCTTTCTGCAAAGATTCATTGTCTTACATTAAACATGCCCATAAATCTCTCAGTAATTGCATAAAATTTTTTTATTTTCCTGTGTAGTTTACACATTGTGTTCAACTTAGGGTTTTTTCAGCCTTGTACAGTGGCAAGGCAGGTTTATGGGATGCTGTAAAGCTGAGAAGTAAGGCAATTATTGTTAAGCCTCTGTAAGCTGAGAAAATACATTTGCTGTAAACATGGTATGGAGAGCAATTCGACCACAGCTGCAGGCTTCCTCAGATTTTTATTATACTCTTTCTAATGGAGCATTTCTAGAATCACCTTAAAATTCAAAAAAGTTTTCTTTAAAAACTGGAAGTTTTTAAGTTAGTTCTAAAATAATACCCAAAGGGCATAAATGATGTAAAAAACAACCAGACTGAATAAAAATTGGTTTTGATTTAATGCAGATGATCTGAAAAGATAATTCCAATGAAGCTATGTGGATGACAATTACAATCAAGTATACACAAATTTCCCACCAAACAAAAATCATATAGACTAACAGATTGTATGATATTAAATTTTTCTTCATTATCACCATACAAAGAGATGTAGATATAAATGGGTGATGTACATTCTTCAGAGATGAGCACAAGATCCACAATGTTCCTATTCAAATTTCTGTTTTTCAACTTCCTCTTTTTTTTAAAGACAGAAGGACAGAGAGAGAGAGAGAGAGAGAGAGAGAGAGAATCAATTTTTATTGAGTTTTTCACATGGCTTTCATTGCTCTGACACTTGGTTGTATACGTGGGTGCTGTGGTTTGAACCCGTGTACTTGTGCATGCCAGGTAAGCGCTGTAACCACCAAGCCACTGCTGCAGCCCCCTGTCTTTCAACTTCTAACTTACATTATGCTAACATATTAAACAACCAGATAAATTTATGTTTGAATAACATCTGGCAGCATGTGTTGTGATGCAAAATAGAGCTTGCCGTTTGAAAGAGAAGTAGTGGGCATCTATGCCCCTCACCACAGTGTTTTGTTTAAAATAACATTACCATAAAACAAAATGGCATGTACAGTTTCCAGAATGGGCCCCTATTTTTCAGGACACTGGTAGAAACTTGCACGAAAAAAATCTAACAAAGCTCATATGGAGAAAGAGATTCAGATGACTTTCATTATACCTGTTAAACATCCAGAATGTCACTTAAGTGCTCTTTTTAATTTAATATTCATGTGTGCCTTTCTTTGCCTTAAAGGGACATTTGCTCAATATCAAGGTCTACATAAAATTTCTAGGAACCATTGTTAGACTTCAGGGTTATTTTCAATGACAATGATTTTTGAGGATCATAGAACTGTGGTATTAGTATTTTTTAGGCAGTTATTTCTGGGACTCTATTACTTGAGGTCCATAGCAATTTCCATCAAGAATCATTTTCCTTGAATGCCCTCTTTGAACACACTTTTTATTTTTTAAAGAGAGAGCAACAGTGAGAGAGAAAGAGAGAGACAGAGAGAATCAATTTTTATTTAGCTTTTCATGTGACTTTCATTGCTCTGACACTTAGTTGTGTACGTAGTGCTGGGGTTCGAACCTGTGTACTTATGCATGGTGGGCAAGTGCAGTAACCGCCGAGCCACGGCTCCAGCCCTTTGAACACAGTTTTGAGAGCTGATCTGCCCCTATTTTGTTCTCTTAGCTTTCATACATATGAAATAAGTTTTATTTTGCATATATGTTTGATATTTGCCTAATATAGAATTGATGTATTTACATACATATATAGAGAAATGTAGGCATAGCTATAAATACGTTTATTTTAATAGTTCAAATACCTTTCTTCCCTACTCTGTTGGATTATTCTTGGTGAGAAGTCTGCTATGTTCCTTATCTTTTCCCCTTTTATTCTCTAGCTGCATTTAAAAATTATCTCTTCATCATCATTTAAGCAATTTAATTGCAATTTGTCTTGGTGTAGTTAAATTTTTTTCTCGCTTTGTATCCGTTGAGTCTACTGGATATTATGTGTACTTAGACTTCATGACAGTTAGCACAATTCAAACCATTAACCCTTCAAGTATTTTCTCTCCTCTTGCCCCTTCTCTTACTTTCTTGTTTAATTTAGGGACTAAAATCATAAAGGCACGAGGTCTCATGAAATTCTGCAGTGTCCAATCTGCTGTTAACAATTTTAGTGTGTTTCTTGTTAGGTACATTTGGATTTTTATCTCTACATATTTTATTTAAATATTCTAAATCTCTACCTTCATGTTTAATCATTCATTCCTCTATTTTCAAAGTCATGGGATGTTATTATCATTTACTCTGTTAAGAAAAACTTGGAGGGGAACAAGTTTGGAAGGAGATGTAGAGACGAGTTTCACAAATACTGGTTTTTCACCTGTGGCTGCCTGTCCCTTCCTTCCTGCCTCTACCTGATGTAAGAGTTACGCAGGGAGGGATGAAGGAAATAGAAATAGGCCCTACACTGTAAGCTAGGGGAACAGAAGAATGAAGGTCTGAGGGAAATGGCATCTGTCATGTCACAGGCAGCGTGGAAAGTTGACAGCCAGCGCTGCAGGGAGTCATGGGGGAGCTAAGTGACAAGCAGGGATGTGATCGACAGGAAGATTTTGGAGTTGGGAAATTGACAGTAATTAGATCATTTAGGGAATCGTCATATCTGCTTTCATGAGGGGGGCAGAAGATCAAGCAGAAGAGGAGTTTGGGAGCCAAGAAGACAGGGATTGCTGTCAGCACCAGTTTTGACATGAGCCACATCAAGAATGAGGATAGCGTTCAGCAGTCTGGTCCTTCCTCTTGTTCACATCACGTAACCATGCATCTAAAAGTTCCCCTCGCATGTAGACCCTTAAAATAGTATTCATTTTTCTAAATAAACACTATTGGAGAAAACAATTGTGAGTTTCCACCAGTGTCTGAATCCTAGTATTGATAGGAGGGATACATTTCCTGCTTCCTTTTCCAGAAATAATTGAGAGATTCAGCCTCTCTCTTACTGATGCCAGTCCAGTGTAAGTTGGATCCTTGTCCCCCGGAGTTAATGAACGAAACCGAGGGACACCAAGGACAGAGAAGCAGACAGATTTTATTTGAGAAAATGGTAGAATGCTGAGCTTAGGGAGCGTCGCAGAGTTAGAGAAGGAGGCCTTAGAGTAGGGGCGTGAGCAGGAGTGGGTATGATTCCCTCTGTTTGTAGCCTCTTGAGATCTCCCCCTTAACGTTGTCACTTCCTCCCCATGCCTAGGAGCATGGGCCCAGAAGCCCTAGTCTTAGATCGGTGCCCACGAGCATCTTTATCAGCAGAAGGATTGACCCTGTCCAGGGAACACCTCTTGTTAGCAGGTCTGTAGTGCCCCTGTGAACCACAGGGGTGTCAAGCTGGTGTGCACATCTGTCTACCTGGAACAGCCCAAGCTCTTTGTCCCCTTAAAAGAAAAGGACAGAATTCCTCTTTACCAACCCCAAATCCAACTACACGACTGCCTGACTTTTGTGCCCTGGCTCCTTATCTCAGGATGCTCCCCCTGCCCACCCCCTCTCATGCTCTCAGAGGCTTTAGGAAGGAATCATGCACATTGCAACTCAAATTAGAAATTATATCCCCTAATTATTTTATGTCTTATAGATATTCAGTTCTGTACAAATATTCTTTTAACTACTAACAAAGAAAGAGGTATGCGTTTTGGTATTTGCCAAGAAGTTACCACTTAGTTAATTTAGCTCCCAAAGACAAATTGGAGCACAAGCAATCTGAGTATGGCTCTCATTTTTCCACCTAGGCCAGAAGTTTAGTTATAAACGTAGAGTCTAGATTTTACATGCTTGTGTGTGTGTGTGCGCTGCGTGTGTGCAAGCAAGTGTGCGTCTGCACGTTTTGGAGAAATTCATGCCTGGGTTTTTGGATTACATTATTTATTGAAACTGACTTTCTTTCTTTAACCTTCATAGAAAAAAATTACTTTGCATAAATAATATATCTGCACAACCAAGGTTGTGGATAAAATTGATAACCATAATCCAAGAATGTACAATTAATCATCAAATTAGAAAACAATCATTTTGTCATTAAGAAACATAGCATAAATCGTCCCAGAAAAATGAAATTGCAATTTTAAACATTTCTCAGTTGACTTCTCTGGTGTCTCCATGTGTTCTGAGGCAGCCTGCTAATGATAAATGAAAAAGAATATTTCCAGAAATCACATGCAGAAGCGTATTCCAGACACTCTATTCAAGATGTAAATTTTCAAATCACATTGAATAGATGCTTCAATTATTAAAAAAGAAAAACACTTGTGAAGAAACATCCCAGCCTAACATCCCGAGAGAGCTGAGTGGCAGGGAGATTACTGAGCTGTCGCTAACACAGGCTCTCTCTCCTCCCAGTCCCAGATGAGCACTTGTGCGCAAGACGAGGAGAATATCATAACCCATGCTTCAGCAGGGCTGGCTGTCTCCCCACAAATGGACTATAAAATGTGCACTCAGGAGTCATTTCTTGCTGAAATTCTACAGCTAATGGTTTAATGGGAAAAAAAGTCTAAATATAAAATGTCAGGAATACATCAGCGTTCTGGATGGTAGGTGGGGTGGCCATCTGGAGCACAGCTATTAAACAATTCGTTAACATTAGCCATGTTGTCATTCCTTGAATATAAGTAAATACGTATATCTGCATATTTAAGCTTTCATAAAATATGTTTGATTCACACTGACAAGTAGTACTCTTTTTCTCTTTGCTAGAGAAAGCCATTCTCTGAGTAACATTAACAGAGTGGAGTGGATCTGTCAGCACCAAGACTGCCCCAAAGATGTGTTAACGTTTTGTGTGAAATTTATCTTCTCCTGGAGAGAAATTTAAGTTATTCCCTAATGTAAAATCTGAGTTTCCCAATCAACCCATGCACGTACAGATGTTAGCTTGATCAAACCTGTCCTGATCTCTCTTCCAGGTACCATAAGTGAATTTTCCTTTCCTGGCTACGCTGAGACACTACTTGCATAGTTTTGACCCACAAATGCATGAAAACATCTTTAGGAGGCAACATTCTCTCAGGGATGTTATTACTCAATTTATATTGGATACAACCTTCTAACTGTTAGTCAGGTAGGCTCTACATATCTGGATAGCTTTGTGTTTAATGTGAAATGCACAACTTTAATTTACATAACACATATGGAGAATAATCTTTTTGAAAAAGATTAAGCTCACAAACTAAGATTAATGCTGTAGAATAGTGATAAAGAATACAGGCATGGAAATGACAGTATTCATGTCCAAACTTAGCTGGAATTTACTGTGTCACTGATACAGGGATTAAACAAGATAGAAAAAAAAAAAGCTTTTAGTCGACTGCCTTAATGGCCTATGAATGCCACAATGCATCTTGTTATTAATGCTCAGTTTGTCATATTTAATTATGTCAAAGGGAATGCTTGCCCAAGCTCTGCTTTTCTTCTAGATTCTGAAGATATGTTTTGTTTTCATCCAGAAGCCATTTCCTAATGAATCTAGGTTAATTAATAAATAATTAATGCTATTACTTAAAATACGTAAATGCCACTATTGCATCTTTAGTTTCACAAATGCTTGGTTTATTCCAGCACACGTTTGTCTGAAAATCAAAATCTGAACATGACAAGAGTGTAGACCTGGACCACTTAGTTAACTGATTAGAAGATAAATCAAGCTTTTAGCTGCTTTGGTAATCCCCCACTGGCAAGAATAGGACTCGACGTTTTTATTTCTGATTTTTTTTGATTGGCACTGGTAGCAGAGCTGGTTAGATGCCAGTCAGTCCATCAATCAGCAGCATAAATGCTCTGCTTTCTATCGATTTACGACTTTTCTCAAGTTTGGACATAATTTCCTAATTATTATTTTTAATTATACCTCGAAATAAACATTCAGTAAATAGTTGATGATTGGCTGAATAAATCCTTCCTGCAAATTTGTCTTTGCTTGTCTCTAGCCATAATTCTTTATGGGGGGAAAAAAAATCTGTCTCAAAGGTGAGCATTCACTTCTCTGAAAAAACATCAGAATTTTAATTTTTGTTTCTGGGTCACAATAAAAACAGATTCTCCTTTCACGGCAGAACTTTGAAGTTATGGTCAGTACTTTGAACAGCAGGGTACACTGCCTCTGCTGGGGTGGCTACATCTCAAGCTCTTTTGTTTTTCCCTGTTCATGATAATAATGACCCAAGTACTGCACAGACTGTCACAGTGAGATGACCAGGTGCTTCTGGACACACCCTATTGCCAGGCCTTTCCATCCACAAAAATCCCCAACCATGCACACTCCCTTCTATTCAATCTATATGAAAAAGTTTTTGCACTGGTACTCACTTATTAACCAATTATTAAATCAGGTTTGCAAACCCCACAAGGTAAAGCCTTAATGAGATTAACTGGGTCTAAATAATACCTATAATGCAAAAAAGCAATGTTTTTCTTTTCCTTTAAATGTATTACAAATAACTAAAAACAGACCTCACAGTCAACAAATGAGGGTAGGGTCTTCTATAGCTGTATTCCAAAATAGCTCCACAGACTTTAGCAGAGGTTTGTATGTGCTAAACAACTGGTAGTTCCTCCAACAAACGGTCTTTCCCTGACTCCGAGTCTTAGCCCTTGAGGTAGCTCTTGCCTGTCACATGGACCTGTGTCTCCTCCACACAAAACAAAACTAAAATCACTCCTTCCATAAATGTCGTTCTATTTCTAGTTAAGTCTTCATCTTAAGAGAGAGAGAGAGAGAGAGAGAGAAGGATAGTGAGAAAGAGAGGGAACAAGAGAATCAATTTTATTTAGGTTTCCATGTGGCACTCATTGCTCTGACACTTCCTTGTGTATGTGGTGCTAGGGTTTGAGCCAGTGTCCTTGTGCATGCCAGGCAAGCGCTGTAATTGCTGAGCCACCACTCCAGCCCAAGTGTTCATCTTTTAATGCATTTTTCATCTGCTTTTCTGATGGAAGCATGAGATTTTTTTTTAAGAATCAAGATTAAAACCTATCTATTCTTTTTGATACCTATGTAATTCCTAGTAATGGTTTTTACATAATGGATACTTACTAAATGAGTAAATGGACCACGAGATGAGCCCCCTACCCCCAGCCCTGACTCTACTCAACTGTGAAGATTAGAGCAGGGCTGCTTCCTTCTATCACAGTTCTGTGCCTGGAATGTTGTCCAGAGACCCTCAGATTTTCATGGATGATCTCTGGATCTTATCAGATCACCTACCAAGTTAGGACCTTCATTTCTTTCTTTCTTTTTTTTTTTTAAGAGAGAAGGACAGTGAGAGAAAGGAGAGAGAGAGAGAGGATAAATTTTTTATTCAGTTTTTCATGTGGCCTTCACTGCTCTGACACTTAGTTGTGTAAGTAGGTGCTGGGGTTTGAACCCGTGTCCTCGCGCATGCCTGGCAAGCACCATAACCATCCAGCCACCGCTCCTGCCCTATCTTCATTTCTGAGCCTAAATCTTGGAGGATGTGCTTAATGCCAAGACATCAAGTCAACCTCTTAAACGGAATAGGGTTTTTTTTAAATCATTTAACCATGTAGCTCTGTGTGGTGGTGTGCCCAAACTGTCCCTCATTTTGCTTTTTGTCATTACTGAAGACTGAACCAAGGGTGTCCTACCACTAAGCTACATCACTGGCCCTTTTTATTTTTATTTTGAGATAGGGTCTCACTAAATGGTCCAGGGTGGCCTTGAACTTGTGATCCTCTCTGCCTCAGACTCCTAAGTGACTGAAATTTCAGGCATGTGCCACCATCCTCTCTCTGGCCTTCCATTTTTAAAACAAATCTTCTACTGAATTTTCTGAATTGCCATTAATCTATCTCAAAGGCTGTGATTTGAACTACCTTTTATATCTGTGTCTCTATAATTGTGATTTCCCTCTTTCTACTATCCTGTTGTTTCCAACCTCTCTCCGCTTTTTGTTAAATGTACACATGGTACATTATGTGAAACCAAGTTCTCCTTGAGTGATAGCATGATCCTTTCCAGATGCCGTCAAAGTTACTGGGAATGACTGTCCAGTGCTGCTATATCTGCTTAACCCAAATGCGTCTTCCCTTACCGTTTGCTCCTGCCAGAGCGCACTCTTCCTTGTCTCTGGACTCACCTTGCCCATGTTCACCGCCACATTTTCATGAGTTAGCCTTGCTATTGACCCATCCCCTCATTTTTCTCTTTCAATGTCTGCCTTTCTTCATGATTGTCTTGTTTTTTTTTTCCCCACAAAGTATTCCCCAATTATTCCAATTTGCATCGGTCATCAAGTTATGTGCCCAAAACAATTCATTCATGTCTACTATTTTCTGCACGTTGTGGAGAACTGGCATACACATGTAAATACATGCATCAGAAGCCACTAGAAATGTGTCCAAAGGTAAAATAAGGGGCTGCAGCTTGGCGGTTACTGCACTTGCCTGGCATGTGTGATGATGCTGGTTCCAGCCCCAGCACCACCCGCACAGCAAAGTTTTGGAGCAACAAAAGCCACATGAAAAACTAAATAAAACTGATTCTCTCTTTCTCTGTATCACTGTCCCTCTCTTTAAAAAAAAAAAAAAGTAAAATAAACACATTTGCTGCCATGAAAGCAAGGACGGAAGCATCTGTTTGTAACACTTCTGTCTTTTGTTCCTTTGCGTCCTTGTCCTGGAAGGAAACTTCTGGAAGGAAGATAGCACTACCCACCTGATGTAGTATAGAGACATAGGAACTCAATAAAGATGTGCTGAATTGGACTTGGATGTCTTTTTTAATTATCAACCCTAAAAATCACATTATACATGAAAACCAGGATGTTAATATATTTCAACCTTTTTAAATTGATTTCAACGGGGAAATAAAAGAGTATGAATTCAAGAAGTGCTTAGATTTACCTCTGACATAAAATTTCATGCTCAATTATGAGCGTGAGTGTGTCTTACAAATCAGACATTATGATGCCTGCTCGGGCTACAAGCAGCTGGAATACACTCCTTTCCTCATCTGTAGCCGTTCTCTGCATCCCAACCCCATCCAGCCTGTCCAACTCCTTCACACACAGTGATGGTGCTCAAATTCTGCCTGGAGCAGAAAAATTGACAAGGTTTTAATATTTCAAAACACTTTTTTTTTGAAGTGCAAGAATTAAAATAAGAGCAGGAAGTCCTAGATGTCAACAAAGAAACCAATTCAAAATGTTTTTAATTACTTAAGAGACATTTAAAAAATCATTTAGTTGAAATCTCTGTCTCATATACAGGTTCCAAGCACTGTAATGATGATGAAGATGCCACTCCTCTTTTCCTCCTTTACAGATTTTAGTGATTTATCAGACCATAGGAACCTACTGAGTTAGAGCATTTGAACAGCAATGCACACACTATTATTAAATTATGTATTGTATTATACTGCCGTGATTTTTTTTCAAAAATGAAAGCTCTGAAATCAGACACTTTGACAAACTTACCACTGTATATCTGAAGTCTCAAATAATTATGGCATAAAATAGTTGCTCAATAAATGCTTCTGGAGTGAATTAATGGACTTTTGTATGGCTTTGTAAAGTTCCTGCAGCAGGTAGTATTATAAAGGAGAAAATGTGGTCTCATTCTGCTCTGTAATTGAATCTAGTGAAAATCAGAGTTGTTTTAGATTCTACAACTTATTTCTTGTTTTTCAAATGTTTTGCATTTGCAAAACCTTTAATGAGTTTGGCCTTAAGGAATTTTTTTCTTCAATCCATATGTTTCTGATTCCCTTAGAGTCAGCTCTTACCAAAATTATTTTAATTGTTTATTTGAGCTCCAAGGAGTCTTTGGAGGTTTCATTAAGAGACTCTTTATGTCTGAATTTTTATAATAGAAAGTCATTTTTTCTCAATAATTTTGTATTATATTTCCAAAAATTGATAACCACTGTGAGGTTTTTGGTTTTTTGTGCTGGTCCCCCATTTCCACTTCTAATATCCGTGGAGCAAAAATTTCGTTATGATAGTTAAATGAATTGTAATGTCTATATCTCTGTATCTTGTGCAGTTTCATTTCTCCAGGATCATTTTAACAACTTGGAAAAATAGAAACTATTTAATTTCGATATTACCAGATTCTAATGCAATATTTCATATTCAATGCGATCTATTGGATGTGTTAATTAGATAGCTTGGTAACACAAAAGGAATAAAATGACAAGAGAGTTCTTATATTAGAGAACTAACAATATGAACAATCTCCTCTTTTGAAGTCTTTAAATTTGAAATAACAGAATCTCTAAGCCAAGTGCGGTGGTACAAACTTGTAATCTCAGCCACCAAGAAGGCTGGGGCAAATTAGAGGTCAGCTCAGAAAATAAGTAAGACCCTCTCTCAAAATAAAAATAAAAAGGGCTGGGAATGTAGCTCAATGGAAGAGTGCTTGCTTAGCATCCTGGAGGCCCTAGGTCCAATCTGCAGCTCCAAAGAAAATAAGCAAAATATATATAAAACACCAACTTTGAAGGATTTTGGTGAGAACACATAGACATTTGCAATTACTCTTCATAACTATTAAATAAAAGTTGTGTAGAAACAAATGCAAACAAATCAACACAGAGTACAAATATTTATGTGTGAGATTTTATTTTTTTAGTGATCTGTCTCCCAGATGTGGAAACATTTTCTCATGCATGGTGTCAAATGTTATAAACTAATGATTAGATTCAATGTGAGAGTTCATTTTTAAATAAAAATATTTTAACTTAATTGATTTTCCTGGAAACTTGAGAGAACAAATTAATTCAGGACGTGCAAATAAAATGACTCAGGAATAGATGAGAGTTTGTGTAGTTATTTGATGGCTGCACAGACTGTGTCTAAAACATTATGCAATATCAAAACAAAGAAAATAAGAAAAGATTTTAAAAAAGTGGGAGTTTTAAAAAAATTTGTGTATTGTATATATTTACCTGATAATTCTTACATAACTATTGTGTAAAAACACGGTTTCTGGGGTTTTCATAATCATGAAAATTTACAAATTATACTCAAATGTGCAGGGAAATTTGAAGCCTAAAATGTAAAGGTCTTGTTTACTATTATTTATAACGATAAATTAAACATAATTTAAGTATTTGCTTGGATCTAGAACAGTTAGAGAGAAATAATAATCATTAAACACAAATGTATATGTCATATTCAGAAACTCCTGAGTTTTTGAATTTTGACATTATAATTTAATTTTATGCTATTTGTAAATGGGGTGAGTAAATATGGTTTGGGAGTAAAAAATAGGATTGAGATAATATAACTATATTCACAAATTGCAACTTTGTTTGAAGTTCTTAAAGTCTATCAATTTTTTTTATATTTTTTATTAGAAGAACATAGAAATACAGGTGATGGGGAAACATTATCAAAACATTAGCAATCAATGGATATAAACTTTGTTATCATTGAGGGGAAAAACTAGATCATGGATAACCACCTTGGATTTTACCTATTGCAGTTTCCCCCAGAAGAACTCATGCGTTAAATGGGTAGTTCGTGGAGGCATGACATCGACTTCTGGGATGGTTCTATCAATTATTGAAAGCTTATTTTAAATGGCTTATAATTTATGAAGCACTTGATTGATTTTTTACTTGAACAACTATAACTATATGCATTAAAAAAGTCAAAACGTTTTAAAAGTGGACAAAATGTTTGCAAATTAATGCCATTTCAACATCACTAATGTTCCATAATCATGAATTGATATATTTTAGAAGAAAAATGTATTGTGCAAAAAATCGTATGTTCGGTTAAATTCATGGGAGTGTTTGGGTATAGCTACTGAGGGGGTCAAGTAAGAAATAACCTGACAGACTGTTCTCAGGCAGAGCTATTTTCAGATAGAAAATCCTGGCAGGATTGATACAACAAATATAATGACCATCTGTTCTATTTCTACAGACAAATTACATGTCAAAGTTGAACAAAGCCATGTTTTTTTCCCCAAAGTGATGTTTTTTATTATTCTGAAAGAGTCATTTTATTAATAACAAAACACTTAAAGTAATTACTGAGGTCTTGCATTATGCCAGATAATATGACAGGCTCTTTTCATGTACTTTCATCTAACAATTAAAACACCACCATCGGGGATGTATTGGTGTTTTCTTTATATAGCACATAGTTGAGAAGGCTTTTAAGCAGTCAGTCTTAATTACAGCACTGAAGAGCAGACCATATAAACTCCATGGAGCTCTTATTTTACAAAAGTGAACCAAAGTTATACTCAACTCATTTCAAAAGTTATATCCTGTTGTATTTCAGATTTTAATAGAGACCAGCATGAACTACAAAGAGTATTTCTCTGTTCCTCTGCAACTTTGGTGCTCCTAGTTATAAGAATGACTTTTCACAAGACAGTGAAGGGTCTTCCTTCTTTCTTTTTATCTTCATGTTCTTATTATTTATTTTAAAATGAAATTAAAATTCTCCAGAGTTTGAATTTCACATTTTTATTCAACAAAATATTTAATTGTGTTGATCTTACTAGTATATACAAGAATACACACATACCAGCACAGGACTTAGGTGCTCAAAACAGTTGTAATTATACTTTTATCAGATAGGAAAGTAGGTAGGGAGATAATTTCAAGTGTCAGTTGTTTCTTTATTTTTAAATTACCAAACAATTTTTTTGTGTTATGAGTAATGGTTCCTAACTTCACATGAACCAGCAAGTAGAATCCAACACAATTTACACACACACGCACACACACACACACACACACACACACACACATACTGGTACACTTTGTCTCTTTCTCTGTCCCTGTCTCTCGGTCTCGTTCTACCTCTCTCACACAATAACACACGCAGTAGTAGTCAGTGTAGCCTTTACTAAAGATTTTAGAATTGTGGAAAAGGAGCGCTTACACAAATAAACTTGTTTGAAACAGGTTTAAAAAAATACTTCAATCTTTCTTCGTTTCTCCTTCCTTTCCCATACCTAAAGCTTTTTCCTGGCTTTTCTTCCTTGCCTTAGAAAATCCATCTGGGAATTGATATTTGATTGCCTTCTATCTTCATTTCCATCTAGTTCGACCCCACCTCCTAAAGCACATTCATAAAACCTACGCTTCTCAACCAAAAATTCTATAGCAAGCAGTTCCATTGATTAGAAGACAATATAAAAACTGAATAGAACATATTGGTGATCTTGTGAACATGTCACTACAAGCTCCTTCTAATATATTTCTTGAAATTACTAATATTGACTGTTTTGCCTTTTTCATCGGATTGTAATTCCCTTCAGTTAAACATGAAGATGAACCCCTGATGGGCTCAGGTTTTCATGACTTCCTGCTGATGCATACTCAGGCCTGGGTTATGCAATCTTGGTGTGGTATACCACTGGCTTCCCAAAGTCCTGGCTTTCAGAGGTGTAAAATGTGTGTGCAGGCTTTTTTCGGGATTCAGTTCTCTGGTCTAAGCTCTCCATCTCTCATTCTGCCTTTCCTATAAACACACACGCAACACTGAAGTTACCTGGACAAAGTTTTCAACACTTTCAATTTTCTAAAAGGTCTAACAGAAATTTATACATAACAATTAAAATAACATAGAACACACACATATGTAAGCATGTGAACGTAAAGCAATTGAGCTAAATCTGGTTTCTGGATCTGATTATCACATCCTATGTTGGTGCCAGTACTATCTACAATATTTTAGAGTGTGGTTCAGAAAGAATCAATGTCATGGTAGATGTCAACACGTTTTGGGGGACTATATTTTCTTTTTATGTAATGGTTAAACTTTCAAACATTGTTATTTCAATGTGTTCTGCTTGGAAAAGGCCATGGACTACTAGAGTTGAAGTGTTTCATGAAACTCTCTCTCTCTCTCTCTCTCTCACTGTCTTCTCTTTAAAAAAAAAACAAAAACAAAAAACAAAACAAAACAAAAAAATACACATGAAAACCCAAAAGAAAATCGTCTTGCTTTACAATAAATTCTGACATTTGTCAATTTGCTTTAAACATCATTTAATTACTAGAACAAAAAAATTGTACAACTTCACCTAACAACTCAGATGCAGTACCTAAGAAGCATTATTCCATTTTCCTTTAACTTGAAGACAATTATGCTTTACAACAGAAGACTATGCTGCAAGCATGATACAACCAACTTATCTGGCAGGTTGTTACATTTAATAACTCGTAAAAGACAAGCATATCTCAACAATGAACATTAAATTGCACCTTTATTAATTATGTATGGGGCAAGTTATTTCTGACAGTGTTCTTTGGTTAAGTGTCCATTGAAAAAGATAGAGTTCGTTCTATCTATGCATGTAAAAATTGTTCATCCACTAGCAGTTTTTTGAAAAAATTAAGCACCTTTTTTCATAAGACAACATCAGCTCCGTGCAATTATTGCAGGAATTAGGAGACAATGCTAATATATTTCATGCTTCAAAAGGCTACCGCTGCCAAAAACTCCCAGCAATCAATCAGCATTTTTTTTCTGCTGTATTTTTTATCTCAAGCAACCTACCAGGGGTGATCATTATGAGCTGATTTTCTTATTTTAGATGAAGTTGCAAGATATACTGATTAATCATTGTTGATTTTACTCCTGTGCAACTTAAAGATTAAAGTTGCAATCTGTATTTTCCTTTTATAGAAAAAAAAATGCATATCCCACTCCAGATAATTTAACACAATTCATTTCTTGTGAACAGAATTACCCTTTTTGTGGGTATTATTAAAATCTACAAATCAGAGTTGAAAAGTTGAACAAATGAATAAAAATGAATTAATTTATTTTTCACAGCCTAACAATTTTACCCTGGATTCTAAAACCCATTTTAACAGTGACTGAAAAGTCCTCAAAGAATATAACCTTTAATAAGAAAAGCATTTCAGTTCTGTACAAGAAGTTGATATAAGATCAGGTTATAATTCTTCATGATTCTTACTTAGCCTTAAATACAAGAAGAAAGAACGAAAGAAAGAAAAAGAAAAACAAAATGATGTTAAGTCAAAGTTCTCAAAGAAAAGAAACTAAATTCACTTTGAATTTTGCTTCTTTATTGAAAAAATCTCCTTTCCAATCTTTTATATTCCCTATCCCTTAACATAACATTAGAATAATATCATTTAAATAAACTTATAAATATATCGATAGTACAATATGATAAAAAGTACAATCTACCTTTCTAAAAAGTGGTTAAAGATGATTATGAATTCAAATGTTTTGAAATGGCAATCTTGCACCAAATACTGGCCTACTGATGTATTTAGTTTGGATTATTCCTATATTTAAAAATGTTGTTAAATAACTTGTCCACATTTTAAAAATGAAATAATTTATATAAAAAAAAATCAGTGGCACACACCTATAATCTCAGAGCCTCAGAAGGCTGAGGCAGGAGGATTGCAAGTTCAAGACCAGATTCAGCAACTTTGGAAGGCCCTAAGCAACTTAGCAAGACCTTGCCTCAAAATTAAAAATAAAAGGCCTGGGGATGTGGCTTACTGTTTAAGCACCTCTCACTTTGATCACCAGTATAGAAAATATCTGAATTTTCAGTTTTTCTTGAAAAGAAAATTAGACCATCTGGCAATCTTGAACCCACATTACGCTTGGCAATAAGAGGCAGAGGCTGAATGGCAGGCTTTGCCATCTACCTGGACACCTTTATGTGCTTCCATAAGGCACAGGGATTCCCACTATTGCCACCCCTTTTATATCACACTTTTTTGTGGGCATGCCATTCCTAACTGCTGCCACCTTCTTAATTTCCTCTGGATTTTCTTTTTTTTTTTTGAGCGGGGCGGTCTCACTTCCTTGCCCAGTTGGCTTTGAACTAACTAGCCTTCTACCTTAGTCTCACAAGTTGCTGAGCTTACAGGTGCATGCCAGGTCACATGTTATTGCTTATTTTGGGCATTGAAGCCTGAACCTCCTGCTTGCCAAACACATGCTCTACCACTAAGCAACACCTCAACCTCCTGCACCTGTTTGTTCATTTGTTTGATTTGGGTGCCAGGGATTAAACCCAGGAATACTTAAGCACTAAGCCACATCCCCAGCCCATTTTATTATGTTTTTTAATTTTGAGACAGGGTCTCACTAAGGGCCTAAGATACTGAGGCTGGCTTTGAACTTGTGATCTTCCTGCCTCAGCCTCCAGAGCATCTGGGATTACAGGTGTGAGTCACCATGGACAACCCGTCCATTGCTTTTTACTACCCCAAAACACTAATAAGTGAAAAAAAACTAATTAGAATATTAATAGCCATTGGGCTGGAGAGGTGGCTGAATGGTTTCGGCGCTTGCCTGGCAAGCACGAGGACCCGGGTTCAAATCCCAGCACCATGTACACAACTAAGTGTTGGAGCAACTAAGGCCATGTTAAAAAAAAACAAACTAAATAAAATTGATTGTCTCTGTCTCTCTCACTGTCCTTCTCTCTTAAAAAAAAAAAAAAGAATATTAATAGCCAGAATTTTGAGTATCAACGTTTTTCAAAGGATGATAATGAAGTTGAAGCATAAGGAAAACATTTATAAAAATTTTTCTTGTAAAAATTTTTCATTTAATTTAGAATTTGAAGAGAGTTTACTACTTTGTTTTAGAGTGGCTGTGAAATTTTTTATCCCTTAGCTGCCAAACACATTATCCAAATGGAAACTAATGTGGATGCCAGAGTTGCGTGTTGGAGGAGTGGAGAGGTCCCTAGCCCTGGCCGAGCCTGTTCTTGGACCTGGTGCACTTTTACAACGTTGCCTACGAGTTCTACGGAATAGTTCAAAAAGCACTAATCCTGTTGCACTTTTGGACTTCTCGCATTTGAGAAAAGAGGAAATTAGTGTTCAGTGAGGATAGCTGCTTGGCTCATTATGAGTAGACCTGGGATTACAATTCTAAGACACAGAGGAACTGACAAGATTCGTCAGACACCCTTTCTGTTTGCACAGATAATGAAGGAGGTTGTACGAAAAAATAACCATGTAAACAAATACTGTGCCACCAAGAATTACGCAGGAAAAGAAACTAAAGGTAACCGTAGGGACTCTTGTTGATGCAGTGTGCTCAGACTGCATTGCTTTAGTCTGAATTACAGGACACTGGATTCCAGTTGTTTCCGGCAAGCTGTGTAGACCTCAGCACTATTGGGGTTTGGGGATGGTCACCCTTTCGCAGGAAGTCGTCCTGTATGTGGTAATGGGATCAACAATCCTGGCTTCTTACCATTAGACAGTGATTCAACATCATGGTTTATCGTGATCAAAAAGTTCTGCAGACATTCCTGAATGTCACAATTGTCCCCAACAGACAAACACTGCTGCTGGGAGTTACCAGGAACAGATGCCACTTGGGGTGGCTAAGACTTCAACAAGCACACTCTAATTCCAATTGGGAGGTGCATGTAAATTATGGTTTTCAAAATATGTAGAATTATTTTAAAGCCTCCAACCTGAATTTGAATATTGACTCACCTCTGTAGGAGTTATGGTAAAAACATTTTTGTGTTTATCACTAAAATAGAATCTAGACTGGGACACACATGTGCATTCTTAATTGTCATTTCTTTTTTTTTTTTTTTTAAGAAAGAGAGGGACAGTAGAGGGGGGAGAGAGAGAGAGAAAGGGAGAATTTTATTTAGTTTTTCATGTGACTTTTGGTGATCCGACACTTAGCTGCATACATGGTGCTGGGGTTTGAACTCCTATCTTCATGCATGACAGGCAAGGGCCACAAGCTCTGAGCCACTGCTCCAGAATGTCATTTCTTAAGGAAGGGAGTGAGATGCTGGACTGGGATTACTGAGAATTGGTCAGAAGCCTTCTCCACAGATGCTAGGAGTAGATGCTGGGGCATTGTCAGTACTTAAAGCATTCTTGGTCAACTACTCTGAAACTTTTACTTTCATTTGCCTAAATTTAATTTAAACTCCTAACTGTTTAAAAACAAAGCAACTAGCAATGTAGGTGTAGAGCACTTCTAATGCACTAGGAATATTCTATGTTACATATCTTAGCTCTAATCCTCAAAGTAAGACAATGAAGTTGATATGACTACTTCTGCCTTATTCACAGATAAATCACAAATATGCACATAATCATTTAGTAAATTAAGAAAAAAACACAATTTCCACCAAAGTATTGGCCTTCAGAGATGTTGGTGACTCCTTTCTGAAATATATATGCTTTGATTTTTTCATTCTTAGTCATTTTTAATGTTTATAGTCAGTATGTAAGATAATGACTTATTAGGTAAAAGAACATATTTCATTTTTTAACCTTTTTATTTTAACATCACTTTAGCCTTAAGGAAAATTATTGCAGAATTCCTACCTTCTTAACCCTTCTCCCTTCTTTTTTTTAAAGAGAGAGAGGGACAGTGAGAGAGAGAGAATCAATTTTATTTAGTTTTTCATGTGGATTTCTGACACTTTGTTTTGTATGTGGCGCTGTGGTTGGAACCCATTTTCTTGTGCATGCCAGTCAACTGCTGTAATTCCTGAAGCACTGCTCCAGCCTCTTTCTTCTTTTTTTTCTGTCTCTCCTCTCTGTCTGCAAGAACATCAATGTTTTCTCTTTGTAACTATACATTTATGAGTAAATACTTTGTAACTACCTAAATACCTTCTTACTCTTCAAATTATTATCTCCAGATTTAGAATCCATTGATAAACTTTCATGAATAAATTATTGTTATTTTGTTATTTGTTACTATGGGGAAAATATATCCCTAGATGAAGTATGTTAAAACAGTACACAAATTAGAAACAATGACCTTGCAGCCTTTGAAGGTAAATGGATGGCAATGGAAGAAATTATGCTGAGTGAAATAAGCATAACTAGAGAACCAAGGGTCGAATGTCTTCACTCATCTGTGGAGGCTGGAGCTAGACCCTGGCCATTGAGAAAGGAGGTCAATTCTCATGTTTTAAATCTGAATAAGGTGTCATGACACACAACCTAAGGCATTCGTAGAGATGTATTGGGAATGAGGGGGAGGGATAAGGGTGGATAATTGGGGGTGCTCTTGGGGGTAAATGTAATTTTCAGAATTTGTATATATATATTATATTATTTCATTAGGAGCTTGTTTGATTGTTCAACAAATAAATTTCTTAATAAAATAATAAAACAGTACACAATATTTCTAATTTCACAGTTTTCTTATTTCACAGTAGGTCCAGAATTAAGTTATCTTTCAGTGTGGTTCTGACTCAGTGTTTCTTAGGGTGGCAGTGAGGATGGCGTGTGGACTCTGTATTCATCTGAGGACTTGGAGGAGAGGAAGGATTTGCTTTCAACATGGTGGACACAGGTGGCCATTTGAGGGAAGCCTCAGTTCTCACTGGCTGACAGCTGATCACAACTCCTTGTCCTTGGGCTTCTACATAGAACTTTTTGTGTGTTTTCTTCAAGTAGCAAGTAACTTGATTTTCAATGAACAGTGAAGGTAGAACAAGGAGAAAGCTTCAATGTGTTTTACACCTTAGATATGGAAATTACGCATGTTCATCGGTTTCACTGATATCCCTATTCCAAGTGGGAGGGGAGTCCATAGTGACTACTCAGATACAGAATAATTAGAGGTCATCTTGGATTCTTGCTACCCAAACTCTTTTTGGGATCATTGACAAGATTATGATTTTTCTAATTCATGGGGCACAAGACCCTGGATTCAATCCACAACACCAAGGAAAAAAAAAATCTCTCCTTTTTTTTTCATCTTTTTCAGATTTCTACAGTAGAGTTTTCCTTTCTATGTCACTTAGTTATTCTTTTAATTGGTATGTAGTAATGAATTCTTATCCATAGATTGTTATGTTACCATAATTATTTACTTGTGTGCTCAAAGTAAATTGTCTCAAATATGACCAGTTTTTCTTAAACTTATTTTTCATTTTAACATGAACATGTCTCCATGTTTTGAGTTAATCTGATTTGAATTCATTAATTTGTTGGTTCTTAAAGAGGGTTTTGTGTGGAACTCTGGATTTCCAGATTCTTCCAGTGGAAACTTAAAATCAAAATTATTAACATAATGTCACTCTAATCTTTTTCTCCTTCATTACTGTGGTGATGTTTATGCTAACAGTAAAAAATGCAATGATGGGGAATATTCCCTAGAACCTTGCCATTAATAAATGGAGTTTAGAAAATAAATCTATACTAGCAATCATTGTATTTCTCACCATTCTCAGAAGGAAAATAAAAGAGTTTCATGTAAAAATGTCTACTATCAATAAAACTTATTAATCTTATTAAACATGTATCCTTAAGAACAATCTTTTGAGTCTTCTATGAGAAAAAATTGGAAGTATTCTTAAAGCCCTTTTATTGTATACCAAACTTTGATGAACTCTGCCATAGACTGGGTTGCATTTCTCAAAAATTCAAATATCAAACTCTCAACTTCCAAAGTGACTAATTGGAAATAGGGCCTTTAGGAGGTAATTAAGGATGAATGATGTCATTAAACTTCATTAAGGTAGAGTGCAATTCAAAGGGAATGGTGGCCTGATAACAGGAGAGAGAAGTCTCCCTCTTTCTGCACACGTGAGCACAGTTGTCGGAGAACCATGAAAGAGGCTCACAGACCTTCAACAGGCAACCTGGTCCTGACTCCACATCCAGAACTCTGGAGAACAACTTCCTGTTGTTTAATCCATCCAGTCTCTGATATTTTGTTACAGTAGACTGAGCTGACAGTCACCAGGAGGAAAATCACATAGGTGTTGTTTCTGAGTTGTGTGCTGAAGTAACTGCTTTGTTCATAGATCACACTCGAGAAAACGAACAACAGGTCTGGAACAGTGGCTCAGTGACTATGGTGCTTGCCTGGCATGTGTGAGGACCCACCACAGACACAACTAAATGCCAGAGAAACAAATGCCAGATGAAAAAACACTCAATAAAAATTGATTCTCTTTTTTCTCTCTCTCTTTCTCTCTCCCTCTCTCTCTTGAAAATCTATTTTTAAAAGGAAAAGAATGAAAAACATTTATAATGGCTCAATTTACAATAGGCAAACTATGGAACCTACCCAGATGCCCCTTGCTGGATGACTGGATTAAAAAATTATATATATATATATATATATACATATATATATATATATATCACAAACACACATACCATGGTTTTTTAATATATATATATATATATATATATATATATATATATATACATATATATTCGATGGAGTTCTGTTGTGCTATTAGATGGAATGATATCATGGCATTTGCACCTAAATGGATGGAAATGGAAAAATCACATTGGGTTAAATATCCCAAAAACACGCTTAAGAGCCAAATGTTCTCTCTGACATGAGGAAGTTAGAGTAAGACCTAAGGTAGGATGAAAGTTAGCTAAGTTCAATTAATAAACCCACCAAAATTGAAATTTCAAGTAAATTGGGGGAATCATAACTATGAAGGTGGGGGGAGAAGGGAGAGAGGCAGGGAGGGGAGGGAGAGAAAGGGGACTTATCAATACAGCTGGGAGCACTTGACTCCCATGGGAAGCCAAACCATACACAGGCAGCCAGGGAAACTAAAAAATTTCAAAACTTAATATACATGTATGTGCTCATTTCTATCTGTAGCATGGGGGTATTACAGAGGAGACATGAGATAGGGAAATGGATGAAGAGGGGGTCAAGACGGCCTTAACTTACTTTGTCAAAATCTATGTATGCATAAATACGTAACAGTTCCCTCCAATATGTAAAACTATGTCAAACAAAATAACAAAACAGCAACAACAACAAAATGAACAGCAAACCTTGCTACTGAGACTTCAGTAATTGGCTGACAGCCCGCACTTTCTCAAATATGACCTATCTATGGATTTAAAGGAAAACAGCTAACTTACTAATTAAACAGCTAACTTACTAATTTTTTTTTGTTTTGTTTTTGTTTTTTTTTTTTTTTGGATTGTCTATTCTTTTTTTTTTTATTTTTGAGCAACCTTACAAGATTTTAACAAAATAATATAAAATGTGTAATTTTTAATGAGCAATGTGAGCTTTCTGTGAAAATTAATTAAATACTTTTATCAGTCACTATGAGCTAAGACATTTTTTAACAACATTACTATTCTCACAAGTTTTGGATGAAAATACAATTTTTACAAGAAATGCTATCTCTGTTAAGAAGTGATGGACTTATTGCAATTCTAAAACAAATTAATAAATTAATATTTGACTTTTCATTTCATTTAATTTTAATTATCTATATATCGATATGTCTATCTCTATATATCTTAATATAGACATATAACTTATATAAGTAAAAGTTCTTTGGGGGTCCTGTGTGAGTGTATCATGGATCCAAAATTTGAGACCTGTTGCTTGAAATCATTTTCTTATTTAAGGTCATTTATTTTATTTGAATTTTTAAATAAAAATGTCCATGTATGTAAAGGTTTTTTTTTTTTAATTTTTACATTGAAAATGTTAGACTATGTGCAGGTATAAAGGTAAGGACTGAAATTGCAGCTACTGCCTCTAGAAAAGTATGAGGTAGCATTACCGTGAGAAGTGTGCTAGTCGATTTCTCAATAACCTTCTTCAGCTATGCAAGCACTGATTTTAAAATTACTGACCTATGGAATCTCAGAAGCCTTATTTCAAACTACTGAACTTTGTCACTTAGAAGACCAGAGCATTTCCTGCTCCTGGGAAATGTTTTCAGCTCATCTCTGCAACAAAGTAAAAGTGCTGGATCCACGCACATTTTTAAAAATGCACAGACTCAAGTTTTTCGTTTATTTAAAGAGATGGTTTAGGAGGGCACATTCTATGACGGATGACTCAAATACACACACACACACTCAAGAATACGATATACGATATATGTGATATATACAGTGAGTCCGATGCCCTTTTCCACACGTGCAGTTTATGAATGGGAATGTGTAAGAGCATATGTGTACATGCCTGTATATTCTTCATTGCACTTTCTGATTGCAGAAATGGGAAATATGTGTTGTTTCCATTTGACGAGAGAGTTTCACCTTTTTCTTACAGAGGTAGTTTAAGCTTTTCAATCCTGAGATTTCTGTTGCCAAAGTTTCTGATGCTGACTACCTGCAGATTGACTGATAGCAAGCAGACTTTGCCACTTTGATAACTAGATTTATCTTTAGCACAAAAAAAAACCACATTGGATTTCTGCTGTAATTAGATCAGGACTAGGAAGGCTCTGGTTCTTAATGAAACGTAAGAAAATGGGAAAAAATTGAAAAGATACTAATCCAGCCACCAAAAAAAAAAAAGTATAAATGATGCATATTAGCAAGAGATTTTTTATTTCCAGTAGTATTTAGTCTTTGATTTAAATATTATAGAACAATGATTTAAACTAGCCTCTCAAATATCACGATTAAGCATCTCACACAGCTCCTACTTATCTCTCACAAGAGGGCTCCTCACTAACCTTTTTTATATTAAAGTTTCAGCTTCATATTTCAAAAGTGTACTTGGGCATTGTTCTCAAATGGCAATTAAGTTCTGATGGTTTTTAAATATCTAATTTCATTTAAATATTTAAATATTTCGCAACATCTGCAGGGACTTATATGTCATGTCTATGGTGAAGCTCTTTCTCAGGTTGAATAGTTCATCTAGCACTTTACTACGCTGCAAAAGGATACATTTATAGACTTATTTAATTTTTAAAGTAAAGGAATAAGACTAAATTCAAGTTTGCAAATTAAACCAACATTATTTCAGATAAATGTTATCATATACGATGACATAGCTGATTTTTCAAAAGACAGTTTTTTATTTTACAGTATTAAATATATGGACTTTTGAGGCAATTAGAAATAAGTTGTTACTTTATCACCCAAATCCTAATTCATTCATTCTATTTTTTATTTATGCAGGAAATATTTTTTGACAGCATGCCAGGTGCCAGGCATAGTGGTAGGCACTTGAATTCCAATGGTATATTTAAAAATTCGTGGGAGTAATGACTTTTAAGAAATTTAAACCCAAGAGATTGAATAACTTCAAACTCTAATAAAGTGCTATAAAAGAAAAAAAAAGAGTTATACAATAGAGAATAATTTGGTGATATTTATCTTCCAAGATGACCTTAAAGAGGAATTGCCATTTTAATTGATATCAGATAGGAGAATAGAAGTTACTTGTGTAAAGTGTAGGAAGAATGCTTAAGATGCCTAGGTCCTAAGAATGAAAGTAGTGAACTCTTTGAAAATACAGGAATTCCAGGGTGGCTGGAGTATAATAAAGAAGGTGATATATGGTATAATCAAAGCTTTGAATGGCATGCAAAGATTGTGGCATTACTTTAAGTTCAAATAAATTATTGAAGCGTTTTAAGCAGCAAGTGATATGTTGAAATTTTTATTGCATTAAAAATCAATCAATCAGGGGCTGGAGCAGTGGTTCAGCGGTTTAGGCGCTTGCCTGGCAAGCACGAGGACCCGGGTTCAAACCCCAGCACCACGTACACAACTGAGTGTTGGAGCAACTAAAGCCATGTGAAAAACTAAATAAAGTTGTTTCTCTCTTTCTCTGTCTCTCTCACTGTCCCTCTCTCTTTATTTAAAAAAAAAATCAATCAATCAGGGGCTGGAGTGGTGGGTCAGCAGTTATGGCACTTGCCTGGCATGTGTGAGGATGCAGGTTCAAATCCCAGCACCACCTACATAGCTAAGTGTAAAAGCAATGGAATCCAGATGAAGAGAGTAAATAAGATGATTCTCTGTTCTCTCTCTCTCTCTCTCTCTCTCACTATCTTTAAAAAAAATAAAAATCAGCCAATCAAACAAAAGCTATACTCCCAGTGGCTGCATGGATAATGGGCTAGGAACTGGTAGTAGTGAACTTGGCAATCAGGTTCGCATGCCCTTAGTACTTCCATGTAGAAGACACAGATGGAGAAATGCACAGAAGTGAACCAGAAGCTATAGCACTGGATATTGGCTGTGTAGGAAAACTGGGTGTTGGCGTTATCAAGTTGATTCCAGTTCCTCTGTTGAACTACTGATATTGCTACTTCCTGAAATGGAAAAGATTATAAAAGAGGTGGGACATCAGGGAAGGCTTATTAGTTTGACTCTGGACATATATAGCTCTAGAAGCCTGGGGAGAATGCCAGAGGAAACTCATGCAGTTAACAACATATGGAAATTTTAGAAAGGAAGATTTTAGGGCTGGAGCAGTGGCTCAGCAAGTAAGGTGCTTGCCTAGCATGCACAAGGACGTGAGTTCAAACCCCAGCACCACGCACACAATG
Organism: Aplodontia rufa; assembly: GCA_004027875.1. Taxonomy (NCBI): domain Eukaryota; kingdom Metazoa; phylum Chordata; class Mammalia; order Rodentia; family Aplodontiidae; genus Aplodontia; species Aplodontia rufa. The sequence continues at coordinate 42,347 of PVKS010009950.1, forward strand.
AACTGTTGGAGCAACGAAGGCCACATGAAACACTAAATAAAGTTGATTCTCTCTCTCTCTCTCTCTCTCACTGTTCCAGTCTCTTTAAAAAAGAAAAGAAAAGAAAAAAGAAAGGAAGATTTTAATGCCATAGAAAACAGATGTGAGTCACCATGTACTTCAGGAAAGGAGATTGGGGTACAGTGTCAGGTGAAAGATAGAAGACTAAGATTTAAATCTGAGGAAAAAATACTAATTCCTTTCCTTCCTATCTCTCTTTACATCTTTTTTCTTTTTAAAGAGGGAGGAAAGGGAGAGTAAGAGAGAGAAAGAGAGAATCAACTTTATTTAGCTTTTTCATCTTGATTTTGTTGCGCCAACATTTACCTGTGTATGTGGTGCTGGGGTTTGAACCTGGGTCCTCACACATGCCTGTAAAGTGCGATACTGCTTAGCCACCACTCTAGCCCTCACTTTAAATCTTTAATTCACTCGTATGAGCTTTGCATGGGAGACTTTAATATACCTTATTGCAAATATGCAAATCATCAAAGCAAAAATTAATAATAATAATAATAATAATATATAAATAAATAAATAGTTTGCCAGTATAAACAACTCCATAAATCAAATGGACTTAATAGGCATTTACAGACTATTTCACCCAAAATTGGCTGAGTATAACTTCTTCTCAGCAGTGCATGGATACTTCTCCAAAATAGATCATATCATAGTTCTCAAAGGAAATCTCAGTAAATATAAAAATACACATTCCATGTATCCTATCAGACCATGATGCCATGACCCTGACAATCACTACAAAAATCATAACAGAAAGCACACATATACATGGAGATTGAATAATACTCTATTAAATGAAGAATGGATCCAAGAAAATATGAGAGCAGAAATCAAGCAATTCTTGGAAGAGAATAAGAAGGAATAAAAAGCATTTTGAAATCTGTGGGATAGCATGAAAGCATTCTTAAGGGGAAAATTTATAGCACTGAGTGCCTTGCATTAAAAACCAGGAGAGATTTTGAATGAATAATCTTATGTTCCACCTCAAATCCCTACAAAAGGAAGAATGATCTAATCCCAAAGCTGGAAAAAGACAGGAAATAATCAAGACCAGAGCTGAAATCAACAAATAACAACAACAACAACAACAAACAATAAAAAGAACCAAAGAAACAAAGAGCTTGTTCTTAAAAATAAATAAATAAATAAAATTTACAGACCCCCCTAGCTAATCTCACTAAAATAAGAAAGAATTGAAGCAAATCAACAAAATCACCAGCAAAAAGGGAGTGATCACCACTGATCTCAGGGGAATCAAATGGATTATAAGAACATAGTTTGAAAAAACTATACTTCTCTAAATCAGATAATCTGGAAAATCCAGACAAATTTCTGGACACATACAACATCTCCAAATTGACACAATATGATATTGAAATCATAAACAGCCAATAACAGGCATTGGAATCCATATAGAAATTGAAAGCCTTCTAAAGAAGAAAAGCCTCAGGACCTGATGATTTCCCTGCTGAGTTTTGCCATACCTATTAGGAGGAGCTAACACCTCTCCCTATTAAGCTATTCTAAGACATTGAAAAGAGGGGACTCTCCCCAGCACTTTTTACGGAGCAGCCATAATTCTGATGCCAAAATCCAATAAAGATGCATCAAAAAAAATTACAGACCAATATCCCTGATGAACATTGACACAAACATATTTTAATAAAGTTCTAGCACACTGTGTTAAAAAACACATCAAGAAGATAATTCATCACCATACAATGGGCTTCATTCCAGGGATGCAAGGCTGGTACAAAATATGCAAATCAATACATGTGATTTATCACTTAAAAAGAATTAAAGACAAAAACAATACAATCATCTCAATTGATGCAGAAAAGACATTCAATAAAATCCTGCATTCATTTGTGCTCAACATTCTGGAGATGATAAGTCTCAAAGGAATTTATCTTAACTATGTAAAGGCCATATATGACAAACCCTCAGCTAGTATAATACTAAATGGAGAAAAGCTGAAAGCATTTCCACTAAACTCAGGAACAAGACAAGGCTGCCCACTCTCACCACTTTTATTCAATCTAGTTCTCAAAATTCTAGCTGGAGTAATCAGGCAAGAGAAGGAAATCAAAAGGATAAGAATAGGAAGAGAGAAAGTTGAACTATCACTTTTTGTTGATGACATAATCTTATGGATCCTTTGGAAGATCCAAAAAACTCTACCAGAAAATTTCTTGAACTTATAAACAGATTCAGTAAAGTTGCAGGCTACAAGATCAACTCCCATAAATCAATAGCTTTCCTATACACTAATGATAATAGTACAGAAGAAGAAATCAGGACATTGATCCCATTTACATTATCTTCAAAAAGAATAAAATACTTTGGATTTAATCTTATAAGGGAAGTAAAAGGCCTCTACAATGAAAATTATTGATCACTGAAGAAAGAAATTGATGAAGACCTGAGAAGATCTTATTCGTGGCTAGGCAGAATTAATATAATTAAAATGGCCATCCTGCCAAAAGCACTACATAGATTCAATGCATTCCCCATCAAAATTCCAATGTAATTCTTTACAGACATCAAAAAAGCAATTCTCAGATTCATTTGAAACAAAAACAAACCCAGAATAGCCAAAACATTACTAATTAAGAAAAACAGTAGGTTTCACAAAACCAGATCTAAAATTATACTATATAGTTGAGTTTAACAAAAAACAGCATGATATTGGTATCAGTATAGGAATGAAGACCAATGGAATAGAACAGAAGACTTTGAGACAAACCCACAAATCTTTAAACATCTGATCTTTGACAAAGGGGGTCAAAATATAACATGGAGGTGAGACAGTCTATTCAACAAATAGTGCTGGACATACTGGACAACCACTTGCAGAAAGTTGAAATTAGAGCCTTATCTCTCATCTTGCATAAAAATCAAATCAAATCAAAATAGATCAAGGAATTAGTATTAAAACTAGTTACCATACAAGTGCTAGGGGAAAAAACGGAGTACCAAAACTCCAGCATATGGGAGTTGATCATGATTTCCTCAACAAGACTCCCAAAGCAAAAGAATTAAGAGTCACAAACTGATGAATGGGATGCCATTAAATTAAGAAGTTTTTGCTCAGCCAAGGAATTGATCAAACCGTCAAGAAAGAACCCACAGAATGGAAGATAACCATGCCCTGTGATTCCTCCAATAGGGTTCTAATATCCAAAATTTACGAAGAACTCAAAAAACTATGTATAAAAACAGAAGCAATCCAACCCATGAATGGACCAGAGAGCTAAACAGAGACATCTCAACAGAGGAAATTGAGCAAGACAATGAATACATGAGAAAGTGTTCTAAATCATTAGTAATCAGAGAAATACGAATCAAAACCACATTAAGCTTTCACTTCACTCTAGTCAGACTGGCAAAGATGAAGAATACAAATAGTAACAAATGCTGGAGGGGTTGTGAGGAGATAGGAACACTAGAACACTGTTGGGATAACTGCAGACTGGTATAGAAGCTCTGAAATCAATGTGGAGACTCCTCAAAAATTTAGGGATGGATCCACCATGTGACCTCGTTATCCCTCTTCTGGGTATTTTCCCCAGAGGAGTGAGAATCAACACATTACAGCAACCAAGCAAAATCAATGTTCATACAGTATCTAAATTATGGAATCAACCTAGATGCACCTCACTGGATGAATGGATCCAAAAGCTCAGGGATGTGTATACAATGAAGTTTTACTCAGCTATTAGAAACAACCATATTGCAGCTTTTGAAGGTAAATGGATGGCCATGGAAGAAATCATGCTAAGTGAAGTTAGCGAAACCCAGATGTTTAAGAGTCTAATGCTTTCTCTCATTTGTGGAGGCTGGAGCTGAACCCATGCCTGAGTGAAAAAGTAATCAAACTCATATATTTGACCCACCAAGAACATAGCAACACGTAATCTCAGGGAAACATAGACTTGTTATGGGGAGGGGGGGTGGAGGAAAAGGCAGGGTTCTAGGGGGACAATCAACAATATAACATAGTATTTACCCCCTGAGAAGTCAAATAATACTTATGCAATCATTTAATTCAGGAAAATTCACAATCATATATACATATGGATATACATTTTCATCTGTTATGGGGCTTAACATAGAAGAATCAAGAATCTGGGATGTGGGTAACGGTTTAGGATCAAAAACATATTATAATGTTACTTAATATTACTTAAAACATAAATATGCATTCAAGTTTGTACAACAACTCAACTTCTTAATAGAAAACTAAAAAAAGGGAAATGGTTCAGAAGCTACCTCTCAGAGGTTTTGTGAAATTACATGATTTAACAAATGAAAAATTGGAAATACTGAAAAATAGCTAACTGATACTAATAATTTTTACTGGTGGTATTATTATTTTGAGGCAATATACTGAAGAGATTTGGAGTCAAAGGTTGAAGTGAAATGATGGTGAATGTCAGCTACATTACTTAATTATTTTGTGATCTTGTGTTTATTTACTGCACATAGTGTGCCTCCTTTTCTTATCCATAAAAGGAGAATTGTAACGACCTCTTACTCATAGACTTTTGTGATGATCTGTTAATATGTGAACAAGCAAAAAACATTGATAGCAAGCACTAACAAGTCACAGCTAATAAAATTTCCATTGTGGTTTTTGTTTTAATCACTGCCAGGATAATAGGAATGAAATAGAGTTTTTTGTTTGTTTGTTTGTTTTTGGTTGGGGGAATTACTAAGAGTTGAACTCTGGGGCACTTTATCACTGAGCCACCTCCCCAGCCCTTTTATTTTTTATTGTAATATAGGGTCTCACTAATTTGCAGAGGCTGGCCTCAAATATGTGACTTCCTGCCTTAGCCTCCAGCTAGAATTACAGGTGTGCACTACCACACCTGGCAAGTGTTATCTTAATTTGCATTTCTCAGACTACTGGTGCGTATTTCCTGCATCTTTGCAGGAAATTATTGAAAGTTTGAGGATTATTTATGTATGTAACCTATTGTAGGATAAATACTATACATGATCTAAGGACTTGTTAACATTTCTTCTAGAAATACTTGATTTGAGAGCATTCAGTTCAGAAATAACCATGAACCTGGCTGAAGACACTGTAGGTTTATAGTGGAAGGCTTTGTTGATATCTGAAAGAACTATAAACTACCATCATATTGTGTACTATATAGATGTATGTGGCTCAATGGAGGGGCATGTGTCACATAACAAAAAAAAAAAAAAAGGCCATACCACACAGAGGGTTGGTACAATACATTAAGCTTATTGCATTATTGAAGGATTCAAAGTGAGTATTCAGATCAGTCCAGTCCTACTTGGACGCAGGTCAGTGCAAGATTCTGCATCTGTTCATAACCTTTGTACAGATTTATTTCAGATTACTAATTTCTTCTATGTTTTAATTTAGTTTTAGATACACATGGCATTAAGATATACCATGACATAATTATAAAATAATGTGTTATTTTTTCATATTAAGTTGTGGTGCAGTGGTGCAAATCAAACTATTTAATTTATTATCTGTGAAAAGCATACATTGAAAATTTTGTTTATACTGTAATTATCAAGTATGATAAAAACAATAGATATATATATTGGCTTATTATGTTAAACTATGATTCCATTATTAATCAACAAAATGTGGAGTGTATGTTGCTTCACAGTAATATATAACTTTTATAACTTCGCTTGGTTATTTTATTGTAAATAAGTAAAAAATCTTAATTTAAGAGGTTGTATGTATGTAATAGTTATTTCATTAATTTATTGTTTATGTGAATTTCAAAAGATTGCATGATTTCTATACAGAAATCTCATCTTTATGCTGTGGACGTAGTTTGAGGAATATCTTGTGAGTTTTCTTGTAATGTATAATGGTTGTACCCTATCCAACTTTAAAGGAAAAAAAGAATGACCACATACTTTGCAATCAGGCTTACATGCGGCATATTTTTTCAAATTCCAACTTTATAAACTAGCAAAATAAATATGTTTGTTGATTCCACAAGTTCTACTGTAACATGATTTTGGGTCTAAAGACATGTCGCCACATTGGGTGTGGGGGGAGTAGTCTCACAGTGCCTTCGAAGGACTCAAACTTGCCTTACATCTTCCTCAAGCAAATCATTATTGTTTACTCGTGCTTGAGAGAATTTGAATGTAGGATGGGTCCAACTGCACAAAAGGAAAATATTTTTTTACCACTTTTTTTATATAGCTATAAAATGAAGAGGCCACCTCTTAGCACTGACATGGTATGTTGTACATGATGTGCCTTGTTTAATTACAGAAAATTCCAAAACTTGTATGTTTTGTTTTTTTTTCAGAGTAGAAAGGCAGGAATGTTTCCCAGGCTTTCCTGGACACCGGATGAACTAGCAGAAGTTTAGTTTGCACATAGCGACAGCTGGAGCATGAGGTATGTACTCTCTAGAGTACTTTGACGGAAGTAGTTTTTTGTGCGTAAGTTTTTTTGTTAAGTTGCATTGCAATATATTTTGGGGAATCCGTTCACAACAAACTGTGATTGTAAACATTGTACTGTAAATGTTTTGTAGTTTCCCCCAGTAAAATCTTTGGGGAGGGGATAAAGAAATCTAGCACAGCTTGTTCCAATAGTAGTCTCTTCATACCTACATTTTGAACATTAATTCCTTGTTATGTGCCATCTACACCTTGTCTAATATTTGTCTTTCCTTTGTTTTATCCTTTACCTTAAGAGGAATTTTCAACTTTAATACTATAAAACTGATTTTGCCAGTAGCTTCCAATTTTTCCCCCTTGCCTTAGATTTCCTTCATGACACCGATGACATAAAACTGCCCTGCATGGGGCTGGAGCAGTGGCTCGGTGGTTATGGTGCTTGCCTAGTATGCACGAGGACATGAGTTCAAACCCCAGCACCACATACACAACCAAGTCTCGGAGCAACGAAAGCCACATGAAAAACTAAAAAGAAATTGTTTCTCTCTCTCTCTCTCTCTCTCTCTCTGTGTGTCCCTCTTTTTTAAAAAAAAATCCTGCGTGCTATTCTAAATAATTTAAAGTTTTATGTTCACATGTATGCTGTGGATGTTTGTGGTCTTTAAAACGAAACAAGGTAGCACCGGCCACACCTAAGTCCTATTTCAACATCAGTGGTTACAGGAAATGCCATCAGGCCACACCCTTATGCCACCAGCCTCTCAGTGTGCTCTGCGGAACTCCAGCTGTAGATGTCTGAATCTCTGTGCCTATGAGAAAGTTTTAGTGGATCTTTAGGGGTTCAGAGTGCAATCCACATGGACCCCAAGAACCAGAGAAGAGGTACATTCAGGGGAAGCCCTCAGCAATGGGACCTTGGAGTAGCCTGGTGAGCCCCAGGACTTGTCTTTTCTGCCCTCCCTCATAACATTGCCGAAAAACTTGCTGGTTTCTCTGTTCCAATAGTCACCCTTTGCCTGGGCCTTTTATGCTGATCCTCAGCTTCCTGTCCTATAATCAAAACAGCCAAATTCTCTGAGTTCCTTAGCAGCTCTCTGGACCACCTTCCCTCTCTCTTGTTAACCACTTCTGTATTACAGTTCAATTCCTGCTTGACTCAGGAGCCCCTTTTCTTCAGCCATGTGACTTTAAATTTTATGTGCAGCAAATACATTTTCTAGCCATAAACTACTCTCCTGTAGCCAGAAGCAGGAGTGTCAAGGTTTTTATTTCTGTTCTATTACTTGGGTCAAATAATATGTTGTGTATTATTGATTCTTAGTTATTTCCTGAAATTTCATGAGAGAAATCCAACTTTTAAAAGTGAAAATAAATGTACTTCAATAAGGATAAATATTTCTCCTTTTTAATTCAGGTTCCATCATTTGACTTAAATGCCTATTTGATCTCTCTATATCTCAGTGATCAACTTTCTTACCAAGACTGTTTATATTTTAGCTTTTTATTTAGCTACTTTGTCTTTGTCTATGTTTTTTCTTTTTTTAATAATTTTTTATTTTTTTTAATTTTTGAACAACCTTACAAGATTTTAACAAAATAATATAAAATGTGTATATATTCTGGATATTGCAATTATCCCCAGGAGTGCCCCCCCACTTACCCTCCCTTATCCCTCCCTTCCCCTTCCCACTATATCTCTAAAAAAAGTATTAGATTGTAAAGCACTACATCTTATCTGGATTTAACTCATGCTACTAGACCAACTTTCTCATTTTAAAGTGATCTGCAATGCCATTCAGGGTCAGGATGATGTTTTCTTGTTTGTTTAACCAATGAGTAATAATATATTTATATTTATTAAAGGACAATAACTTTTTGACATAGAACCTGTTTTTCACATGATAGTGTAGTTCCAAAGCATTCTTAGGTTTTATATTTATAATTGCTTTCCATTTGATGCTGTCGATTTAAATTATGATTCAGCAACTTTTAAAAATGCATAGTGACATATTTTCAATTTGTTAATTTTTGTACTGAAGTCTGAAAGTTCTTGTTCTGAAACGGCAATTAGTTCTTTTTTGTTATTCTGATTATTGACACATTTGGAATTGTTCATGTTGTATCTTTGGCTTCTCAGTATCAGCTCTTTGCTTTATATTCTCCTCCCTTCCAATTACTTTTATTTATGTCATTTGGCCTTGTGTTTTTAGTGTTCACATTTTTTCCTCTCTCCTTTTGAAAGTTATGACTGCAGGGCCTTTTGTTCTTCCATTTGCCCCTGACTGCTTCAGAGCTGTGTTCATTTTGACTCCTATAGTAGCAACCCTTAAATATTCACATTTTTTTTTAGTCTACAGTAGTTTAAAGCTATCTCTATTTCAATTTCATTCTGTTGGATGCATTCTTCAATTGGCCCTCTGTGTTCAATTCCACTTCCATGGATTCTCCCAGCTGCTCATCCAGAATATCTGGAGAAGCTCCATCTGTACCAGAGGCACACTGAGCTCTTCTTCTTGTCTTTATTCCTGACACACTGCAGTTTAACAACTATTTCCATAGCACTCACATTGCATCAGGTATTAAAAGTGATCTACAGATGATTTAAAGTATGTGGGAGGAAGTGATTAGTTTACATAAGGGACTTGAGTGTCTACAGGTTTTGATATCATTTGGGGGTCCTGGAACCAAACCTCAAGGCTACCTAGGGACATCTGTATGTTTTTTTTCCCATTCAGCTGTGAAATATTTCTTTGTTTCTGGCAATTAAGGATTCTTTAAAATAAATTCTTTCAACCACTATAAGTGTATTATTAGTAATACATAACATGAACTATGTAGATGGTAAAATATTAAATGTATACCTGCACGCATATTAGCATAGAATGTATTTATCAGTGTACTGAAATGGAATGTGAGGCTTTATAAACATTATGGTACTCCATATCGTAAAATCAAATTAATTTTAAAAATAAACTAGAGAGTTAAGAACAGCACTTCTGTATTCTCACTTGCATGCATTCCATATGCTATTTGAGAAATCGAGTCAGCAGAACCCAATAAACTGAGAATCTCACACTATCTGAAATTAACTACTTAATTGATTATTGTGATAGCACTTCATATCTCCAAACGTGTTTTGAAAGTTTCAGTAATATCCGGACTCCTTCATGTGTCAATGCCCGCTCTTATGTGTGCTGTACACAGAACACTGTGTAGAACTGATTTTCTAGCCATTAGTTTGATATTATCCAATCCTTGGCCAACTCATGTTCCTAAGCACTCTGTTAAACCCAATGGTACATGGTGTGATCTCAAGTTTGCAGTCCATTCAATGTGTTGTAGATCTAACTTGCCCTCAAACTAACAGATTTTTTCCATTTGATTATTCCACAGTACCATGAGTTCACCAAATTCAGGTCGAACAATGTATTATAGCACTAAACCTTTCATCCTTTCCTGGAGTATTTCCATCTTATCTGTCACTCACAGTCACTATTTTTAAGAACCCTCTCAGAATTCACAAAATATGATATCACAAATGTAAAAATCACATTGCAATACTTTATATTTTTCATATAATGAAACTATTTTATAGAGCAGATTTATTATATCTTAGTTACTCAAAAATTTGTGGAAATTTTTTAATTCTTAGCTAACATTTACTGTATAAAATCAATTGTGAGAGTAGAATAGTATATTCAAAGATTTTTGCCTTATTTAATCAGGAAACATGAATAAAATATTGAAGCAGTGTATTAAAAGGATATAAAAGCATGTAAATATTTAACTGTAATTTTTGATATAGGAAGTAAAGTATAGTAAGTATTTTAAGAGATACTAGCTGGAGTTTGTTTTAGAAATATACTGAATTTCACACTTAAGAATACCAGATGCTGATCAGTGCATCAGTGCCACGTTTGTTAAAACTGAACAAAGATAAGTTATATTTTTTGCCCATATTATGAATGCTCTGATTGCTTTTCACATTATTATTATTGAATATGACAAGGACTGAGCACAGAATATTCTATTGAAATTACTCTTTCTGAGACTGTCCATTGTTGTCTTAGCAAACAGATTTATGTACCACAAATACATACTGAATCAAAACATACATACGCATGAGGGTGCGGCGACAATTCAGATATACTGCATGTGTGGTAACAATTACAATAGTTGGCGCTGTGTACACTACGGTCTCTAAGTTTCTGAAAGTGGTGCTCTTCTCTGTTCTCTGAAAGGGAATTTCAGAGAAAGATGCTGGGCAGAGCAGAACAAAAGGAAGTGAAAGAATGCATAGCAACTAATTCATTTCCATTATTTGGATTAAATCAAGCTACTTAGGGAACATATTTTTTGTTTACATGCGACAAAGTATACATACTACTGCCTTGAGTTTTCTTACCTCTTTTTTTCTGTTATGCTTCCTCTCTATACATGTATAAGAATCTATCTGCTCTGCTCGCTCATTCTTACAAAAGCATTGATCTTTGAAATATATATTCATCTTTGAATTGTAACGTCTTGGATTCGCTCAATATTTTTTATAAAATAATCATTAAATCCCTACTCATATACCAGGAATGCTATTAAAGATGAGAGCGTGGTAAAGAGGATGAGTATGCCCAGCTTTGTAGGAGTTTGTAATTTTTTGAGAGATGGACTTATTAACAGAAAAATTGTAGTAATGGGTGGTCTGTGGTTTATAAATATGTGACTATTAGAGATGGTCCCAGAGGCCCTGCACAGAGGTTTAATTCATCTTGATGGACCATTGCTGTGCTGACCAGAGGCAGAGCACTTGCAAAAGCACTGAGCTATGAAAGTTGATTTTGTGAGCATACTGTAGTTTAATGGAGAAGCCATTGATACAACCCATTTATTGTATTTATTAATAAATAATTAATAAATTACTGTTTTCATTTGTGTACATAATGTGTTAAATTATTTGTGACCAATACTGCTTCAAAAATTAAACATGTTTATATGTGGTAACTGCAACTCAGAGAATAGAAGTTCAACCATTTATTGGAAAATGATCTGTTTCAAGGTAAGCTATTATTAACATTTCTCCAGAAAATGTATGATAATCACATAAAACAGGACCCAAGTGGGGGACTGGAATGAAGCAATATAGAAAAACAAAGACTAGTTGTTATGTAGATGTGAAGTGTCCCCGAAAGAAAAGCTCATGTGTGAGACAAGGCAAGAAAGTTTAGAGGTGAAATGGTTGAGTTATGAGAGTCTTAACCCTGATGGGATCAACTGGGTGCTGATTGTAGGCGGTTAGGGTGTGACTGGAGATGGTGGGTTACAGGGCTGGGCATAACATTGGGGTATATATTTTATCCCTGGAGCATGCAGTGTGCTCTCTCTCCATCCTAGTGCCCTGTCTTGAGCTGCTTTCCTCCACCACACTTCCACCATGATGATGTTCATTCTCACCTCCGACACCAAAGATTGGAGTTTGCTATTCGAGGACTGCAACCTTGGAAATCATGAGCCCCTAAACACTTTTCCTCCTCTAATTGTTCTTATCAGGTTTTTTTGTCACATCAGAGCAAAACCTGACTAAAACACTATTTATTGCAACTGAGCGTGTGAGGCAAGAAACCCTAAGAGAGCCAGAGAGCGCTCTGTGGGACCTTGGCCACCTCTGCACCCCTGATTCAAAGCTTCAGCAACTGTGAGGCACCATTCGCAACGTTTACAAAACACTGGTTTAAGACCTGGTGAAGGGTAATGTCCATGCACATAGAGAGGCAGAACTAGAAAATTAGCAAAACTGAATCACAGTATTATTCTGTTTTTTTAAAGAGATAGAAGGGGCTAGTGAGAGAGAGAGATTGAGAATCAATTTCATTTAGTTTTTCATCTGATTTTTGTTGTTCTGACACTTTGTTGTGTACATGGTGCTGGGGTTTGAACACACGTCCTAGTGTGTACCAGGCGAGCACTGTAACCACTGGTCCACCACTCCAGCCCCCACAGCATTCTTATCAAAGTATCAAAGTACAGGATTTCTTTTCTTTTCTTTTTCTTTCTTTCTTTTTTTTTCTTTTCTTTCTTTCTTTTTTTTTTTTTTTTTTTTTTTTTTTTTTTTTTTTTGTGGATTTCTGCCCAGTACCATTGTTCATGCTGTTTCTCTTTTCTTCTTCAGAATATTCACGTAAAACACCCTGAATTGGGGCTGGAGCCGTGGCTCAGCAGTTTCAGAGCTTGACTGGAATGCATGAGGATCTGAGTTCAAACTCCAGTACCACGTACACAACAGAGTGTTGGAGCAAGGGAAATCACCACAAACACTAAATAAAGTTGATTTCCTCTTTCTCTCTCTCTTTCTCTCAGTGTCCATTTTTCTTTAAAAACAAAAAAACACTCTGAATCTTTCGAAGTCAGTTGAATGTTACTTCTTTGAGATTTTCCCCAGTTCATCACCCTGTCTTCACATTCCAGAGAACTTGAAACAAAACAGTTTCAATCTCACCTTCCCCATAGAAATCAGAACACTTTCCATGCTGAAACTTACTGCATTGTACAGTTATTTAGGGTCTAGAATATCCCCTAGAGGTAATGTCAGTTTTTGGACTCACAAACTTGACACTTGGTTTTAATTTTTTTTTAAATCATAAAGGATTTAATAATTAAACTTAACTTGAAAGAATGAACATCTCAAATTAAAATAAATGTATATGTGTTCTTCATCAAGATCAGTTCTTCAAACTGGTTCTGCTCTTTCAAACAATATTCTCTGTGTTTGGGGGCATTGCTTAGTTTCTCCACACTAACTGGTCAAGGACAGAAGGCTCATGATTGAATGAACAGTGCTCTCTCTAATTCTGGATCTGTATAATTAATAGTATTCATTATAAAATTAATTTTTTGGTGGGATATTTTCTTTTTTTTTTGAGGACTGGAATTTTCCTTTTGTTTGGTTAATATTTAGTAAGATATTCTCCTCCCATCTCATTTTCAGTACTGACCTTCATTTGCCCATTTTATTCTAGAATAGCAGGTTTTGGCCCTCTTCTATCATCTTAACTGCTATCAGTCACTCTCATACTGTCACCATTAGAGGTTTACGCTGCACCTTGCACAGTGATTGATTATATTTAGTAATGAGAATGCTGACAACCTGAAACCTATTTATAATCCTTGCTAAGGAGGAAAAAAATTAAAATACAAAAGGGAATTATCTCTTTTTCACAATATTTAGAGTTCTTGCAATGTGTATGATATCTTTGACTTTGGCTAACTTTTGCTATATACAATACAGATCCAATTAACACGTGCTGTTTCCTTAGGCCCTATGGTATAGACACACCTTATATAATTATCTTTCCCTATTCATTTTCTGTGCCGTCAACAATAGGAATCTGACTACAAGGAGTTTTTCCTAGTTAAAATTCACTTGAATTCAAACTTATCTAATTGCTCTCATTTCATGGAGCTTCAAAGTGGAAGGCTTTACATAGAAACATGATTTTTTTTATTCTTATGCAGCATGTGTCACATTTGAAAGGAGATTCCACAACAATGACCTCTTTATGGATTAAAAGGCCCATTAGTCTAACATCTGTAATTACTCACTTTTATAACCATGATGATTAGATAATGCTATGAAGGGCACATTGCTTTCTTGAGCTAATTAACAGTAATATGATTTCTAACAGGGTAATATCCCCGAAGATATATAAACACCACTCTATACATTTTAGTTCACACTAATAATAAACATTTATTGTAACATTACATTATGCACATCAAGCTTTATTCTCTGTGATCACAATGAAACATGTATTTACATTGTTAGTTTCTTTACTGTTATTAATATTCTCATTTCCTAATTTTGGGGGCCTCTTCCTGAATATTTTATACCCAAAGATAGGCAAATGAGGTATTTTGGGGACACATTGCCAAGACGTTTTGCTATCTCAGATTCGCGGTTGCTCTTTTGTAGACACACCTATGCCCTTAAGTCAGTTACTTCAACTCTACAAAACTAGATAAAAATCACATGAAAAATTATGTATACATAGCATGAGAAAACAAACCATCAAGATATCATAACATACTTGGAGACTTTAGTGACATGAATTTTTATTTTCCTGAATGGTTACAGGAGCATAGGAAGGAGTGATACAGCCAGAGGTCGGGGTCAGGCTAGATGTTAGAGATGACATGGGCTGTGATCAGCCAGCAGGGTAGGACTCACCACAATTACGCTGATAGTTCTCATCACACTTCTGCCCACAGTGGGTGCCTGCAGGTGTCTTCCATTCACTTTAAGATTTTTCTTTCTGAATCTGATGTCACTACAGCAGGGGCTGGAAGTTACTGAAATCTTAGAGAAAGATGACCACCGCATATATGAACGTATTATTTACAGTGGAAGAGGAGCACAGTAAATATAGGCAAACAAAATTAAGAGTGTTAAATCAAGATAGGATTGTTTCAGGGCCAGGGAGTTTTTGAATACAGGAATATTGAAGTGAGATGGAGATTAATAGTAAAATTTAAGCAACATAAATACAAATGGTTCTGAGGGATGAGATTCATAAATATATTATTTCAACAACTGTTTTTTGGAGACTTCATTGTGTCAAGTACCGTGTGAAGGGTCCCAAAAACTGTGATCAAGGCAGATCAGATCCTGTCCAGAAAAAAACCTGTTTCATAGTGGAATAAATAGCAGGATCTCTGTAACTTTTATTTGGCCAAATATGGAAGTGATCCGTTTGAATTCCATAATGTGACATGAGTCCTGGACTTCTGTCCTCACCGTCAGACACCATAGCATTCTTGAGATGACAAAAATTAAACTCTCACTATGGAGTGGTCGGTTGATCTTAGTCCATTTCCAATTCCATATTTGAACATTCATCTACTGAACTCAATTTTTGATATATCCTAAATCAATACTCATGAAATGTTCAGGGTCATTTGCTGACACATTTGCAGAGTGTTGAAAAAGTTGAGTCACCCCAGATCCATTTTCTCAGCTAATGGCAAAGTGATTCTCTGTCTTCCTATTTTGTTTATCATACTGAAAACAACTGTCCTGGCAGTCTGAGACCCCAAGGACTGTGTTGAAATATTCTGTGTCTAGTCTCCTTAAATAGAAGAAGACTGTGGTGTATGCCTTAGAGAGAAAGTACAAGTAGGTTAGGAAAAGTTTCAAGCTTTAATTAGAATGTTAAAGAATTAAGAATGTATATTAAACAAGTTATCTTTACATAGAAACACACATAACATAAATATATGTGTTGGTCAGTTGGTGAATGGGCTGCCAGGAATCTCTGTGTTTTCCTCAAGAGTGGTGATTAGAATTTTGCCAGTTAGTGTTCCCTGTCACTTTATGAAACACAGCTATGCTGAATAAGGACTGGTGATATACTGAGCTTTCTTACAAAGATCATGAAACTTATAAGCAACAATAATTGCATTTAATATTACTTTATAAGCCTGGTTTTCTAAAACATTGATGAAATTATTAACCTTTGCTCCCATTGGCAAATACTCTGCCCCTTAACTAGGACAGGGCTGTCTGGTTTTGTTTGAATCCCCTTCTTTTCTTGTGCCAATTTATGGAGACTTTTTTTTTTTGAAGTTTTTACTCTGATTTACTTTCTTCATTGCCTATATCCTATCCCGCTGTGACTGCTTTCTGATATTGGAAGTAATTTACTTACTGCAAAGACCTCAGAATTTCTCTTTAGGCAGTAGCTCTTTGTTCATTTATTAAAGCACTGACTTTCTGCCTGAAGTGCATAGATTTTATCAACTGTATTTCTATTACTGTCACCATTTCTGTTCTTAATTGCCCTGGCCAAAACCTGTGTAAATACTGAATGTCAGGAAAACAAGCTTTCATTATATGCAAACCCACTTAAGGTGCTTTACAAAAACATCTACAAATGCCTACTTTTGCTTTAATGGAAGGGATTTTATGGATCATTTTAATTTTGGACAGGAAGAAAAAAAGAAAGGATCATTTGGGTTACTGCCTGGATGATCCTGGGTCAATATAACTTAAAAACCCGTTATCCTAAGATTTTCTCTTGTCTCCTCTTATAAAGCAGCCTGTAGAGGTAGAGAAAAGCAATGACATAAATTCCAAAGAACAGCAGGAGAAGCCAAAAACTCCAAAATAAACTATGGACTGTGTGAAACATTAGACAATGAATGAAGAGATGTATCATTTTTGTTTATTTAAATTGGGGGATTCATCTCAAAATTTGAGAAAGCTATATAACATAGTCTGCTTACTAACTTAAAAGAAAGAAATTTGCAAATAAAGAATTTGTTCAAAAGTTAAAAAAGGAAATTGAAGTTAATAATGCTAAATATGGAAACAACAAAGTTGAATGGCATTTATATGGTGCCATTTCAGACCCAGAAAAATTGTTGCCTGAAGTTCATAGAAGAATATTGGATATGATCATGTAACTGCATTGCCAAGACTCAAGGTCTGGGAATATTTACAAAGAAGTAAAATTATTGATTTTAGAAAATATAGTGCAGAAAGCATGTAATCAAGTCATATAAAAATTTTTAAATTATAAAATCAAGTAGCGTTTAAGAACTTAAACATGCAAATAGAATTTACAAAAGAATCAACAGTCATTCACTTATGGCAGGTTACCAAGCTATGAAAGCCTTCTTGTTAAGTGTGTTAGGTTGGTAGTTTTCATGAACTTAATTAATTTGTATCATGAAATAGACTTTTAAAAATATACTGCATGTTGAAAGACACAATATCCTAAATTTCCATGATCTTGAATTTGGAGAATAGACAGTTGGATGAACTGTGTGTCTGGGCTGGGGCATATACACTAATACAGCTGATGGTAAGAGTATGAGTGTGAAAACTAAGTGTGCAGCCTGTGCCTGTCTTTATATAACCCATGAGATAAGAATGAGTTACTTTAAAGAGTTCCAGGGAAGATGTAAAGAGAAATAAAAGATAGAATTACTCACAAAACCCAAACTATTTAGTATCTGCATCCCCCTTTCACAGAGAAGATTTGCCAAGTCCAGCCCTAGAGGAAAGTTTCTGCTTATGTTCTCAGGAGTTTGTCCTTGAATGAGGACTGTTTTGTATTGGATCAACAATTTGATGCATTCTGTAGATGCTTTTTCATTAAATGAGTGGAGAGCAAAACCCCGGAGACTCGCTTAAAATGAGAGGGGCTCTAAATTCAGTACACACGCACATTCATACACACCAGCTAGAGCCACAACACAAATGCCTACAAATGGAATTTCATGGTGGTTATTCATATATTAATGTGATATGGTAGTTTAAGATAAAAATGGCTTGGTGGTTGTGAACTTGGGTGATTTAATACGATGCAATTTTCCCCTTGATGTTGACTTTGTCAATGAGTTTTTGGATGTCATACTTAAAAAAACGACAATAAAATTATTAAGAAATAGGTAAGTGATATTTGATCAAAGTCTAAAGCTCTGAACAGAAAAGGAAATGATCAACAAAATGCGAAGGAAGCCCACACACTAGTGAAAACACCACACACCTTATATATGATAGGGGGATCTTTTCCACAGTAAATGAGGAACTCACAAACTCGGTAGCAAGCAAAAACAAATAACCTGATTTAAAAATGGGTAAAGGACCTGACCAGAAAAGAAGATGGGTAAATAAACAACAGGAATATAAATTGTGCTCAGAATCACTAGTCATCAAGGAAATGCAAATCAAACCATAATTAGATATCCTGTTAAACCTTTAGGAGAGCTATTATCAAAAACACAAGGGATCATGACTATTACTAAGGGTATGGAGAGAAGGAACACCTTGTGCAGTGTTGGTGGAAATAGGAATAGATGTAACTACTGGAAAAGTACCTCTGAAAAATAAAAATCAAACCCGTGTTACCCAATAATCTCTTTGATGGGCATAAATTCAAAGAAATTGAAAGAAGCCACTCATAACAAAACCTGCCCTCCCGCATTCATTTGATCATTGTTCACAAGATCTAAGACATGAAAACAACCTAAGACCCCTCAAGGGATTAATGGAAAAAGAGAATGTTTTGTGCACATATTGTCAGTGTATGCACACTCATATACGTACACACACACATATACACATGTATGTAATGCGTGGATATATACACATACACACATGCACATGTGAATATTACTCAGCCTTACAAAAGAATAAACACTACCCCTTGCGAAGACATGAAAAAAATTTGAGGACACTGTTACATGAAATAAATCGGGAACAGCAAGAAAATTGATGCTTGACCTAAATGTAGAATCTAAAAGGAAAAAAATTAGTAGAAAGATGGTTACTAGGGAGATAGAATGGGAGAAAAATGGGGAGGTGCAGGTCTAAGGGTTCAAACTGCAGTCATGTAGGATTAAAAAGTCTGGAGATTTAATGTACAGCAGAAAGACTACAGTTAACAGTTCTGTATGTTAAACAGTTGCTAAGAATGGGTTTTATGTGTTTATCACACACAAAACATTAACTATGAAAGGTGGGGGATGTATTAATTTCCTTACCTGAAATCATCATTTTATTATGTGTATGGATATTGAAATATCTTGTTACATACATTAAAACATAAAGTAAAACAACAATCTGAAAAATTTTACAAATTCATCTTATTGTCAACCCACCTGAGTATGACTATATTTTTAAATAATTCCTTTTGTTTCTATACATTTCTTCTGTAATGCCCCTCACTTTAGGCTCCATGTGTTCTCACACCTACTTGGTAATCCTTAGCTCTCTTATGCCTTATTCTCCCTCCTTGTCCATTCCCCTGAGTTACAACCATGATGTGATTTTTTTTTTCCCAGTGGTAAAGGAAAAAAGCCTTCTCTTGTCCCTACATCCACTCACATAAAAAACCTCCTTTTCTGTTTTCCCTATAAAGTAACACTACCTAAAAGAGATTTCTGTGCACTAGGAGTTTACTCCCTGTTTCCCCATTCTTTCTAGCCTAGCTTGACTACCTCCAGTTTACCTAAAAAGGATTCCTATCAAGGTCACAGTTACCTCCACATATGCAAATTCAAGTGTCAAGTCTGAACGTATTTCTTTGTATTTAGTATTTAGCTAGTTTTTTAGGTATACATGACATAGGATTTTAGAGTGACATCATTATAAAAGCATAGAGTTTAACTTGTTCTAATTCAGTCACCAGTTTTTCCCCTACCCCTTTCCTTCCTCCCACTCCCTGTATATATATCTATATAT